>JAOXNN020000043.1:585909-609489 GCA_028571205.2 Hydropsyche betteni | reverse complement strand
AATATTTTTGCATAGATTTAATTTTTTTTATATATAATTACGTAATTCACAGCCGATGTTATTAATATCGGGCCTATTTACTAGTATGACATATGTGCGCACTTCAATCCAAAACAATGTGTTCCATTCCCGATCGCGCGCGACTCAATCGCCAGTGGGCGCCTGAACTAATTCCGTACAAAGTAATACCGTGTTCTCCCGAAAATAAGACCCGGTCTTATATTAACTTTGTACCCAGAAATCGTGCTAGGGCTTATTTTCGGGAAAAATGTTCGTGCATACGAAAATTTGTACTCGTAAGTACATGTGATATCTCATTCAACAATGGTTTGTTCATAAAAATAGTTTAAACGTTTGTTTTTAAATAAAATACAGATTTTTAATTAATGAAAAAATCGTAGGGTCAGAAATTGAAGAAAAATAAAGCAAATATAAGTTTTGTCAAAAATTTAACAGATTAAACTGTATATAGTCGAAGAAATTAAATTAAAATTACATATTTGTACAAAATCTTAATTTTATGTTCAGAGCATCGAATCAGAACCACTGTGATAACCAGTCACAAGTACTACATTGTCAAAAATTTTCTCACTAGGTCTTATTTTCGGGATAGAGCTTATTTACGGGATAGGATTGCAAAAAAATCTTAAAATCACTGTAGGGCTTATTTTCGGAGGAGGTCTTACTTTAGGGAGAACACGGTACTACAAGTTTTTCGGTACTACTAGGTTTGAGACAACTGAATTTTGTTTTCCTAACTCAACCTAACCTAACCTAACCCAACCTAACTCATAGGTTCTTCAGAAACAATGAAGGCTTCACTCTGCTGTGTGTGGAATTTTTTGGAAGGAGGACGACTCAAACTTCGAAAACCGCAGCGCACGGGGTGCGATATGCTGTCTATTATATTATATAATGGATTTGCGTGTAATTTATTTATGAGTTCAAGACTAAACACAACACATCAGAAGTCACCAAAACCATCGATTCGGCTTTTGGAGAAGATATCACAAATGAAAAAAGTATTTGCAGTTGGTTTATAAAATGTCATTCAGGGAATTTCGACTTCGGAAATGAGTCCTTTGGTTTCTTCAAACTTGTGTCAACGATAAAAATTTAAGAGACATCGCTTAAAATAATCCACAAAAAATGTTCATAGACTATCAGCAGATCTCAATGTTAGTTTTATAATCATTTCAAGGAATCTGACTAACATAGGGAAGGTGAAAAAATATTGCTTCTTGGGAACGCAAGGCCTAATATCTGTAATGGATTCAAAATTAATAGAATTGAAAATTCAAAACATGAGGCACCTTTTTATTCTCCTACTTATTCTGCGACCGATTATTATTATTTTTTTAATTTAGATTCATTCCTTCGCCAGAAAATTTTAACCAATTCAAGCGAAGTTGAAAAGGCCTTTGATGACTTTGTAGCTTCCAAAAATACAGAATTTTAGATACACGGAAGATATTCATTACCGAATCGTTGGTAGAAGACGCTTGGTGTAAATTGATCCAATTTCAATAAATCAATTTTGAAAATTAATGAAATTTTATGTGTTACAAAAAAAAAAATTCTCTTACATATTGTTAGATTATCTAAATTTGAACATGTTAACAGTTCGGACGGCAAAAGGTGCTACTGTACAGTCAGGACAGTATGTAAAACCAAAACTCATACGTTTTGAATAAGGGTAGTTTATAATAAGATTTTTATATGTCAAGTTATCTGTAACAAATACTTTTCTCTTATCATTACTATGATGACTGAATAAGCTCCATTATTCCGAAAAGACAACGAAACGTTTTTATCCAAAAATGTTTACAAAAAGTCTAGTTTAAAACTCCTTAACTAAAAAATCTGACGTCTTCACAAAAACTTCATTAAATCCGACATTTCTATACGCTAGGTACATGTTGTATTTGAAAAATTTTCTCATCGCACTGAATTGATAATAGAAAAATGCTAGTATAGTATAATACTGAAAATGCGATTATGTATTATGTATATTTTCTTACGATACATTTTCATGATAACCAAAAATTCACAAAAATTTCGAAACATATACAAATCGTATATTGTATCATTTGAATATAATGAGCATTATAAATGTTTAAAACGGAAAGGTAATAAAAATTATATGACATATTTCATGTATTATATCATACAAAGAGAATGATATTGTTTTATCGATCTCTTCTTATTTAATTTTAAATATCGAAAAATTCTGAAAAACCAAACCCCGTGGCAATAATTTTTTTAGTTTCGGCAAATTTTAATTCTACAGTTCCTAAAAATACAGTTGATTTTGATATATAAATTTCTATGTTTTAGATAATTCATTAATTTATCACCAATACTATATTTAAAGTAAATTAGATTAAAACTTGTTTTAATTATCCGATTTTATATACGATGTATTGTTAACTGCGGAGTATGAATTAAGTTAAATGAAAATTTACAGCTCTCGCTGAAATATAATCAAATTTGTGCTCGTACGATGTATTTTCTCGATTTAAGAGTTTTAATAAGAACACGTTTCGTTAAAAAATATGTTATTCCACAATTTCAGAATATAAGTTCGCGAACTAATATTAATTTAGTATATGCCTATTCATATTCATATCCTCCGTTTGCTGCTTTTTTTCATACGTTCATAAAATAAATATAAAACACCCACACGATATATTTTATAATTTTATTAATTACTAGTGGGCATGTCCGGGTTCATAAATACCTGAAAATATGCAACTTAGGAATTAATTTCACACCATTAAAAAGATAATGAAGTTTATTTCGTATATTTTCAAAATAATTATGTAATCGCATGTCTAGAGTTCTGATTAAACACAAACCTTCATATTAGCAATGTTTTATCGTTTGCGTTTATTTTTTATTTTTATTTTTGACTTGAACTTTGTTTTTGATTTCTTTAATTGAATTTCAAACACTGACATCTATTGAAAGTATTTAATATTAAGTAACAGAGCATGTGTATTTCGAAAAAAAATAATTTAAATAAGCGGCAATATATTCAATCAGTATATTATTATTATGACCAGTGAAAAACGTATTTGTCAATAGAATATTCAGCATTGGTACTTATAAATTTAAAATCGACTTGTTAAGGAAATGTGGATTCTGTAGAATACTAATATTATATTATATATACAAACTATTATAAATGTTCAATGCTGCTGAACAATTGAAAATATTATATGAAAAATTTCAGTCACTTTTAATAAAAAAAAACGTTCGAAAATTGAAGTTGGATTTTTTTCCATAATTCTGATATATTAGAAAAGCTTGCAACTGAAATTTCTATTAATTTTTTCACGCTTCTCAAACGGCACTAGAACTCACTTAAGAAAACATACATCACGATTAACACAATCGGAGGACTACACGATGGTTAAATGATCCGATTAATCCTTCACAATTATTTTTAATCATACTTCTTATTTCGAAAAATTTCATGGATACTGAAAATAGTTCAAGAAGTGATAAACAAGATAAGAAGAAAATAAGATTGTGAAGTTATTTTCACGGTATTTTTCGCTCTCTGTTGTAGGGTAGTCATGTGTGCTACTGTCGGTTTCTGTCATTGTCGTTTGGAAAAACGTCTACATATAAACCATAAAAACAATTGGAAAATCACAAATTACATTTCCCGATTGAAACATAAATAAAACCCTTTATTTTTGTTGTTGAACTCATATAAATATTCAAATCATACCTGAAACATAAAAAAAACTACCATAATTTTCTATTTATTTCAAACATTAGTGATAAAACATTATCAATGATTACAAAGCAGTTTCCAGTTTATGAGTCACGAAACAATTTTCATATATGGCAACACCAGCCGTCGTCACACGGCTGTCATCGGAGAAAACGAAGCAGTCAAGATGTTTCGAACTAACAGCAATTTCGACAAATTACTCGGTAATATTCGATATTTTCATAATGTGCGATGTTTTCGCACATTTTCCTGGTTGAATTGTGAAAAGTTTCTAATGTGTCCATTGTTTTCTTATCCAGACAAGGCGACGAGTAATATGCAACTAGACCCCGATTGGCCATCCATATTGCAGATATGTGACTTGATACGTCAAAATGATTGCAAGTCAGTATATTCTAATGTGATTTTTTTTCAAATATGTTCGTTCAAGGGTTAATACAATGAATCTAAATTCATTGTACTTAAGGGTGTGTCATGTTGAATGTTGTTCATTTCATCGAAAATTTTGTTCGTCATTGTAGTCATATGCAGTCTATTTAAATTTTTGCTGCGAGTGAAAGTTTTCAAATCTCTATTTGAAGTATTCACTTACTAGTGAAAATGTAAAGTTTGATTCTTTTCCTTAATGGTTTTCAGCCGAAGGTATGGTCGTAGACTGGATTTTTTTTAGGGGCGGAAGATCAAAATACAAATTTATATATGTATGCGATACAAATATGCTGTTTTTTTCATGAAAGTATAATATGTGTGTAAATTTAAGGTCTTCAAAGAATTTATTCATGATCATGTGATATATCTCGATAAAATTTTCATAATTAAGTGTAATTTGTAATTATTTAATAAATTATGGATTCAGGGCTCCCATTGCTCCCCTTTTGGCTCCGTCCATAGCCAAAAAAATCCAATCTAATATACATAGCGACTGTATCACTTTTGTTTGATTTTAATTTAGTTACAAAGTTCGTATTGGTTTTTTCATACATCTTCAATGATCTAAAATAATCATATTAATAAATTAGTAGTAAATAAATAAATACTGTTAAGCTTTTCTAATAATATATTACGATTTAGAAAATCCTATAATTTATGCATATTTTCCAGCCCGAAATATGCAGTTACTGCTGTTAAAAAGAAGATCACCTCTCCAAATCCGCATCAAGCTATGTTTGCTCTTCTAGTTTTAGAAAGCATTGTGAAAAATTGTGGTTTGTTTTCATATTTATTTTATAATTTTTTTCTGATCAACTCTTTTTTAAAATACAATTCTTTTATTGCAGGATCCGGAGTTCATGATGAAGTTGCTTTAGTTTCCAATTGTGAATCGTACCGGACACTTATTAAAACCACTGAACATGAAAATGTACGCAAAAAGATGTTGGAACTCATGCAAACATGGGCATTTGCTTTTAGAAGTATTTCCAAGTACAGGGCTGTGCAGGTATAAACATTAAAATATACCTTGATCCATATATATGTCACAGTTCAAGTGTTCACTTTTGTTGGTTTATACCCATACTAGTTTGGGTATGCCCAAACTATTGATTTTAGTTTGAATGTCAACAGTCAAATTTTACCTACATAAAATTAGTTTGTTTGTTCATTCAAATTGACTAGTTTGTTCATTCACAAACGAAGTACACTCAAACTGTAACATATACATTGCGTTATTATCACGTTAATTCAATCTCATTCATAAAAAGTTGGAAATTAAGCATTAGTTCAATTTTTCTATTATTATTGATAAAATTTAAATTTTTTTTAATTAATTAATCATTCAAGTTAAATTTAAAATAAATCACTTTATTTATGCAACATAAACATTTATTGATTCAAAAAATATATTTGGTACACTGGTCACGTTTATTTCACTTTTGGTTCGTCGTATAAAACTAATTCAATTAGCGTTAAGTACCTTTTTTTTAGTCATACTTCTTGCTTTGTCACACACATTCTTCTTACAGAGTAAAACATGACCGCTCCTTTTATGAAGGTATTTACTAGATTTTAAAAATGCTTTGCTTTTTATGTCAGATTTCATATTGTTATAATTTAATTCAATAGTATTATAAATCATATTTGTCATAATGATTTTCAAGTGTCATAATATAAGGGATATTGATAAATCTAGTAAGTTAATCTAATTAAATACCTTCCTTGTATTTTGATGTGACACAATCGAGTAGTGACATTAAAATTTAGTGATTTATTCATAGTCAAAATATTCACTTATTCAATATTCACTTCACTTTTGTGTTTTTAGGATGCCGTCAATATCTTGAAAGCTGAAGGCTTCAAATTTCCACAGTTGAAAGAGTCCGATGCCATGTTTTCTGCAGACTGTGCGCCTGAATGGGCCGATGGTGACGTTTGCAACAGGTAAATTATTCGATTAATATATTTTGTGAATGTTCAACCCGTAAAGATAATTGTGGTTTTTAATATGATGATGTATCGTTTGCAGATGCAGGGTTCAGTTTACTCTAGTACTACGTAAACATCATTGTCGCGCATGCGGTCAAGTATTTTGCCAACAGTGTAGTGCTAAAACGGCCACGTTACCGAAATTTGGCATTGAAAAAGAAGTAAACAATTTGAGACTTTTTTAATTATTTATGAAATTTAAGGATTAATAGTAGAATATATTGTCATTTGTATTTTTGTATTATTTATAAGGTGAGAGTTTGTGATGCTTGCTTAGAACAAGTAACTAAACCACCAAACGCTAATGCTGCGACTAAATTGGAATCTTTAGATACTCCAACTGTTCATATTTCCAGTTCTCAAGAGAGTCAGGTTTGCACTTTGCTTTATTATTTTTAGAATGAATATTATTTCAAATAGCTGTATAACTGTATTATTTTAGGCTCCCAATCGTAAAACTGCTGAAGAGTTGCAAGAAGAAGAAGAAATTCAGTTGGCTCTTGCCCTTAGCCAGTCTGAGGCCGAACAAAAAGAGAAGGAAAGGCAACGAGCTCCCCCTTCTCATGTTTCTTCTGCTACTACTCAACATCATCAGCCCCATGGTAATAATATACTTCAAACATTACTTTTTAATCATTCGGTGTAGCCGGTGTGATTGAAATATATTGAAAATATTAATGCATGTTAATGAAAAAGTTGTGTTTCTATGATTATAGAAAAAAACATTACCTTCACAGGAAGCCCTCCGAGTTCAGCTCCTCCTGCTGAGCTATCTCGATATTTAGATCGCAATTATTGGGAACAACGTGTACAACCTTCTAACCTTCAGTTGGAACCACCTTCAGCACCAACACCTTCTCCAGGACCTACACCAAATACGGTATTTAAAGTTTTTGCTGAATAGGCAGTCAAAAAATAAAAAATAATTATTCATTTAATTGAAATTTTGTTTAAATATATAGGTTTTGGTTGAAAATTTAACTAACAAAATAGCATCTATGAAGTTAGAAAATGGTGCTACATCAGATCCTGAAATGGAAGAATTTATCACAACATTAAAATCCCAAGTTGAAATATTCGTCAACCGAATGAAAAGCAATTCCTCTAGGTTTATTTTTTTTTTTTATTCTAAAATATGAATATAGTTAAAAAATTTCAACCGTGGATTTTTATTCTGCAGAGGAAGGTCTATTGCAAATGATAGTTCTGTTCAAACTCTGTTCATGAACATAACTACTATGCATTCTCGTCTTTTGCGATACATTCAACAACAAGATGATAGCAGGGTTCATTATGAAAAGCTTCAAGTACGTTTTTGAAGAAAAACACAAAAATTTGAATTTAGATTTTTTTGTGTTAATCAATGAAATTATTTTTTAAGGATAAATTAGCTCAAGTGAAGGATTCCAGAGCTGCTCTTGATGTATTACGTGAAGAGCATGCAGAAAGATTGCGTCGTGCAGCTGAACAAGCTGAATTGCAAAGACAGCTTCAAATGGCTCACAAACTTGGCGTTATGCGCAAGAAAAAACAAGAATATTTACAATATCAAAGGCAATTGGCACTTCAGCGCGTACAAGTAATATATTAATCGTAATAAAAAAACTGATTTTCAAATTAGAGAATGTTTTTTTCATATATTTTATTGATTAGGAACAAGAACGGGAAATGCAGATGCGACAAGAACAACAAAAACATCAATATATGCTTGGAGGCACTGGACCTTTTTATATGCAAAGCAGCCCAGTCCATCAATTTCACTCATCACAACAACCTGCATCATTCAACCAGGGATATCCATCGATGTTACCACCTGGACTACATCAAGGACCACAGATGATTGGTGATCCTCATAATATGATCAGGCAAGAAACACCGCAAAGGCTTCCAGGCGCCCAACTACCACAGCAAAATGTTCCGATGCAACAAGGTTCGCATCCTAGTCATATTCAGTCAATGAATATGCAATTGCCTTCTATGCCTCAGCCGCAGCAAATCGGTCAAGGAGGGCAAGTCAATCAATTACCTCAAATGAGTCAATTCCCTCCGGGAATGGGTCCTCAAGGTCCACTAGTGAGACCTGGGATGAATATGAATCAGTTGCCTCACATGAATATGCCCAATCAACACGGTAATCAGAATCCTCCGCAAGGTCCTCAATTACCTCACCAACCTCAGATGAACAAGCAACCTCAAGTGAATATGCAAAACCACACACCGCAATCTTTGCAACACACTCATCCTGTGGGACCACAGCCACCGCAAATCGCACAACTTGGACAAATGCAGCAAATTCCTCAGCATGGGCCTCATCAGCTCTCCCAAATGGGACAGCAGCAACCTACGGTCAACCAGTCTGGACCACAAGTAAATCAGCAGAGCCCTCAAATTAATCAACAAAACGTTGTTCAACAACCTCACCAAATGCAAAACAAGGAAGTGTCGATGCTATATATGGATCCTCGGATCAATCAACAAATGGGTCAAATGCCACAAATGATGCAAATGGGCGCACAAAATCCTCACGTTGGACAAATTCCGCCTCAGATGTCGAACATGCCACCAAATATTTCGTCTCAGTCTCTAGGTATGATCAACAATCAAATTCCCCCTAATCAAATGGTCAATCAGCAAGTTCCTCAAATCAACCAAGGAATGAATCAAGGCCAAATGAGTTCAAATAATCCGAATAATGTTAAATCTGTGATGGAGCAAAAATCTGCCAACAGTCAAGTAGGAAATTTATCTCCAACTTCAACTGGTCCGTCAAATGCTTTAAATAATCAAGGATCACCTATACCAGCACCAATGTACCAGCCTATAACTTCACCTCAACAACAGGCTCCTCCTGTTGAAGATAATTCAACGGCTGAACTAATAAGCTTTGATTAATATCATTATTTTTTTATAGGATGTAAACATTTTTATTTATTCTAAAAGGGATTATAAATTACATTCACCTAAAATATACAAATATTATGCTACAAAATATTTAAAAAATGAACCTTTAAATTAATATAGTGCATAATATATTATATTTAGCTTGATTAATATAGTTGCCACACTTCTTTATTTTGGTATACTTTCTTAGTGAATGTAGAAATATTTTCGCAAAATAGTCTAAATGATTATATTGCATGCATAGACATAGATAGTAGTCTCTTAATAATTCAATTTCATTATGATGTCAATATTATCAATATTTAATTATTTCTATATAATATTTATCATTGTATGTATAACATATGTAACATGATTTATTTTGAATAAAAAAATGTTCTCTCAGCTTAATTTTGTATTGATAATTAATCCTTTAAACTCCTAAGCTTTCTGACCTTGTAGTGGCGCCAACTCGTGATCAGTTTTGGGCGTTCTTCAGATTTAATTCTTGCAGAAATAAAATCGAAAAAAAAACGTATTTTGTCCATTTAAAAAATTTTCAAAAAATAAGCGAGTATAAGATTTTACTAATTTTAGAATGAAACCCCCAGTTTCGGGAAACAATCAATTTATTTATTCCAAAAATATGAACTATTTATTGGTGACTCGACGTTCACACAAACGACAATAGAACACACCTACCGTTGTGTGTTCTACTGTCGATATATACTACTGCCGGTGTATTATAGTATCGTGTATTCTACTATCATTTGGGCAAACATTTGATAACCCTTTTCTACTCGTATTTGAGAAACAATTCAAAAAAGGCGATAAGTACTGCCAACACAATTGATCTTTTTTTATGTAGATTGGCAGTTCTGTATTGCAATGGCTACGCTCAGCGCGGTATTCGAAGAAATGTCAAAGTAGTGATAACCTTGATTTTTTCTAATACAGACGGAAATGGAATCATCATCTTCGATGACGGAACCTCAAGAAAATTTCGAAGATCATCAAACTCTATGGCGCTTAATGAGTTCTTCATTACTAACGCTTTTCAATGATCTGTCAAAGGCCGGAGACGAGCTTCTCATATTCATGAATTCCATACTCAATTCCAAACAGTTAGTTGATTGATTTACATTATTATTATGATGATGTCCGATCTGAAGATCCTTTCATGATGGTTTCGTATTTTCAGGTTGTTTTCTGCATCTTTAGTACCCACTCCTCTTGCAACTCAAGAACTTACGAACCAATATGAATCATTTAATAAGTGGCTCTTGGGAAGATTGTTTTATATTTTGTCAGTGGAAAAATTAGATCGGTAAGGCTACTAACTTTATATTGTAGCACAGTATTAGAGTTTACACTAATTTTGGTCACTTGCACAATTTCGAAAGTGCAATGAATTCGAATCAGAAATAAAATAGATACTGATATTCCTCGTTTAACACAGTAGACAAGTTCGGCTGGATTGTCGTCTAAAAAAAATATTGTGCTGAATGGGTTTTACTAATCTATAGAAAAAATGGGGATAGGTTATTTTGAAAAAATTGCAAAAATGTTTATTTCTCGAAAATTTGCATTGTTATACATACATAACTGATAAAATAGAATTTTTTAAGAAAAAAAAAACAAATCAAAATCATGTTAAACGTGAGATATTTGTACACATTTTTTATAAATTTCTCTAAATAGTCTAAATTCTATATCATTAGGAAATATGTCTACTGTAAAAATAATTATTAACATATTCATCAATATGATTTAAGCAATTTTATTATTCAGTATATATTTTAGTAGAACTGAATAGATGTTTTTATTTTTTCAGAATTCATAAAGTTAGTTTGAAAGCTCAAATAAAAATTCTGTCAATTTTATACTATAACAATAGTATATTTTACAACGATATTTGCAATGATTATATTAAAACATGCGGTAATTTAATCGATTACTTAAGAAATCATGACAACAATAGACAGCCAAAAATTATAGAATTGAAAATGCTCATTCCTAATATATCTCGCATACAAAACACTGACATAAATTTAATCCCATTGTTTGTTAGCATATCTGACACGAAAATGTGTGAAAACTTGATGAAATACATGCTGGATATTTCGTGCCACATAATGATATCCTCCTACGATATGAATAAAAATATACTTATCAAGGAAATAGTGTCTCAAAATCTTTTTGTCTTGGAAAATTTGGATCTCGATTTCAAAATAATATCAATACGTTTTTTTGTCAAAATATTTGAAAGATTTGGATTATGTATAGAATCTACACTGATTAATAAATTTTTCTTATTAATAGAAAACTTGGTTCTGAACATAAGTATATTTACGAACGAAGGTTCATCATCTACTCACAAGCAAATCGGCTCACTAAACAACGAGTTAGCAGAACTTATGTTTCTCACAAAAGTGCACATAAAATCGTTTAGCGAATTGAATTCTTCGATCATTTTGAATATATGTAAATTTATACTGAATTCAGAAGATTCGTTGTCAATAGATAATTCTTGTGAAAACAATCTGAAAAGTAATGAACTAGAAGTTCCTAGAGAGACATTTAACTTTATATTGAGAAAAAGATGTGCAGAAGTTTACGAACTTTTATTTTGCGATGAAATATTCTTGACAGAAGATGTGACTAAATTAAAATACTACATAAAAAATTCTCCAATGCATTTCACTTCATCCATATTATCACAGTTGAAAATGTCTATTTACATTAAATCGGATTCTCAAGTTGTTGTTGGTCTTATGGAAAAAAGTCCTGTTGCACAGAAATTGATATCGATTTTGATATTTTTATTAGAAAGCTCTCGCTGCAATGATATACATTTATTTGTGATCAAAGAGCATTTAGAAACATGTTTGAATATATTGGATATAATTCAATGTGTCAATATCAGTTTTTATAGTATGTATCAACAATACTGCGGATTTCATGAGTTAATTTTTGATAATGACAGTAAAAAATCATATGCACATCCATTAAAGCATAATTCGCTTCAACAAAATGTATATTTAAAATGTATGCTTTGGGAACAATCTAGTCGTATAATCGAAAATATAAAAGAAGTATTGAAAACTATCTTCAAGAGTGAATTAAATTCAATCGAAGAAATCTGTTTGTGTAGACAAATATGTATGAAGGTTTTAATACTCACTAGAGATATTTATTTCAAAGACTTTGTAATGATTTTACAAATAGAATGTTTCGCAATAAGTGGAAAGTCCGGATTCGCAGACAACAATGCACAACCTATATTTTTGGCAGAAAAATTTTATAAGAATCATAAAGAATATCATGTGCAAAGCATAAACATACTGATGATTCAAAGCTTTTTACTCAATGGTATTTTAGATACAAAAAATATGAAAACTAAAACACTAGAAATCCTTAGTACTTGTGATGTGAATGATCCTTTCATTCATTCTGAGGTATGTATGACATTTCAAAATTCATACAATCTGATTAGTCGTTTTTTTAATAGTTTTATTCATATTTCAGATATTAAAATGTTGTCCATTGCTAATTTTCAATGAAATCCTATCTCCCGATAGATGTATAGAAGATTATTTTTTGCCTGTATTTTCTACAAATAAAAAAAATCTCTACGCCGATTTGCTAAGTGTATTATCTAACTTGATATGTATTTTGTATGGCCACTACTGTGTGTTACAACCTGCATTTAAGGATAACTGTGGAGAAAAAATGTTTTCGATCAATGGAATACAGTTATCGATTATCTGCCTTCATTGCTTACAATTTAATAATGGTTCTTGTAACAAAATGCAAATTAAAAATGAGCTAGAAGGGACTAAAATTATGATTCATTTGAATAGATCGAAATTTTCATACAATCCCAATAATGATAAAACTGCTGAATTGAAGAAACTATTCGAACATTTTTCTGATTTTAATTTTTTCAGTAAAGTGCCTCTAGATATATCTCGCAAATTTGTACAAACTTCGTTACAACATTTCATGATATCGCCTTGTATAATGGAGAGTGTTTTTGTAGAAGAAAACCTAGTTGATATGCAACAAATTATTAATCCATTTTTTTCCATTACTTTAGTGAGTATTTTACTTTTCTTCATATTCTAAATATTTGCATGATCATGATGTATTTTTTTTTCTTTATAGAATAATGCTCAGTTAGACGATACAGTAAAAAACGATGTATTAGATTCATTTGTTAAATTATTATTGCAAATTACAAAAACGTCTCTCGAAAACAGTAATGTTGAAAAACAAGACGTCTGCTTGGGAATTATCCGACAATTTGGAATGAGTAGATCAAAAAGAGTGCTTCTACCTAGCATAAAATTGTTGATTTTCTTTTTAATGCATTTTGATTGTCCATTTGGCAACAAGGCAACTCTGTATTTAAAAGATATTTGTGAATCTCATGAAATGTCGCCAAATTTAACTTATCATATGTATAAAAAAGATTTTTGTCGAATGATAGTCGACATGACATCATTCAACTATCTCGCAGAAAAAGAATTTATACCTTCTGTTCGCAAGGTATGTGAAAATTATTTGTTTTCTTCTATATTGACAATTTTTAGTTTTGTATGATCTAAAATCATAAGAATTATTTAAATTTGATATTCAATATTATGTGAATCAATTAAAATTTAATATTTATTTCCAGGTCGTGATTGCGTTTGAATTTGTCAATTACAGAGATTATATATCTAAGGAAATCCATCATGTTTTACCATATTTAGTACCGAGAGCTGTTCAAATTGAAAAGTTGCAAAATATAATTCTAGAAATTTCATATCTGATTCCCTGCACACCTGCTGAATTGTTGACTGATAGATTTGCACATATTTACACACATATTTACATCAACGAATCAGAACCCGTTGCAAAAAAATGTTACAAATACATAGAAGATATGACCGGCATCTTGTTATCAAAACTAATTAAAAAACATGCTCGGTTAATATTGACTGAACTTTTGATTCAATATTGTTGCAGCCCAGAAAGGGTTATAAAGGCATGTAAACAGTTAAGAAATATCGATACAGATACAAAAGTTAGTCAAGTATCAGCAATTCCGTTGACTCAAGTTGCTGATTATATTCAACCCAAAATGTTAGGTGTTCTTGCGAATATCGATAATAAGCTTATTCACACTAGAATAGCTTTGTCAGTGAAAAGAAAAGCTTTCCAGAGTTTTCCACATATAATAAACCTGATGGGATCAAAACATATTACTATTTTAAGATTCAAAATATTGGCAACGCTTAGAACGTCACTTTCATCCATGAAAGATTTTCCTCTTTTAAATATAGAAGCCTGGAACGCCTTTGTACGTAATGTTGATACAACTTCGCTAGGCCCACTATTAACTACTATTGTTGTGTCTCTATTACCATTAATTGAAAACATTCCAGAAAAATTAAATGAGATTTTAGAATATTTAATCGTACAAAATGAGAATATTTTGAGCACACACATTTCAGACCTTTTTTTCTTAGAAAAAACTCTTGTGTCTGAAAATATAAAGAAAATCGTCCATCGGCATGTTTTGAAAAATCAACCAAAACCATTTGTCGAAAAGATTCAGTGGTATATGCAATATTTGAATCACGATACTTTAGAAGTGAAAGTGTATACTTTGAAATATTTGTTGGACCTGATAAAAACTGGACGTCATGAATTAGACGCATTGATTTTCAATAGAAACCCAACTAATACAGTTATATCGGAATTATTGGAAACATTGATGATCGGTACGCACAAATAATCGACAAGAAAACATATAAAACTATTTGTTTTAATTTGAAAATAATTTTTTTTCAGGATGTAAGAGTAAAGATTCAAATTTTTCGGAGTGGAGCAGTCGATGTATCGGTCTTTTAGGTGCTCTTCATCCTTCATTATTTCCTTGCGAATTATCCTTGGCGACAAAAGAAACTCAATTCGCTTTTACATTTATGGATGTTCATTTTGTGAAAATGGCCCTGATCGAACTCGCTAGCGCTTGTCAATTCGAAAAAGATACGAAAGTATGATAATTACCGAATTTCGTTGCATTTATTTTTTATTGAAAATTTTAACATTTTCATTTGCAGTTAATGGATTGTTATTCATTAGCCATTCAGGACATGTTGAATATGTTCAAAATAACTCCCGACGGAGAAAATAAAGATGTATGGGAAAGTTTCCCTGAAAATTTACATCAAATAATGATTCCTTTACTCACCTCGAGGTACGTTTGTTGTATTTTTCACATTGAATATTTCAATATTTCAATTTTTGAAACTACGCAGGTATGTTTTGGCGTACCCGATAACTCCATTGAATGCTCACCCTGTGTATGGTTCTTCTTTCGCTACTACATTTAGTGAATGGGGATATAAGTGAGTATTGAATAGGATTTTTTTCCCAATTTCGTTATGTAAAAATAAATCTAATTTTGTCCATTCATTTTCGTTTAGTTGGACTGGAAAATTGATATTACAAATAAACCAAGACGATATCAACAAAATATTCCAAGCTATTCATCCGGCATTGAAAAAAGAACGTACACTTGTTATATTTTTGCCTTATATTATTCTTCATGCCATTTTGACTAATGAAGAAGTTAATTTTATTATGGAAGAAATTATGAAAATAATTGGTACATAAATTTTTCGGTTTTTTCACCATTGATATATATATATATTGTGAATAAAGCTAAATTTTATGAAATCAAACAAACTCCATATCAAAGTTTTCAACTAATATTGTTTTGTTATATTATTTTCACAATTAAATGAATATTCAATTTCATGACAATATAAATACATTTTCAGAACTAGAATCTTTCTATAACGAATCTTCTAATTCGAATAATTTATTGAAAATAATGCGGTGTCCAAATTTAGTGCCTGCTAAATCTCCGGTTATTCTAGAAGAAGGAACTCATGTAAGTCTAAATTCATATTTTTCTTATATCATTTTTGAAATTAATTTTTCTAATCGAGTTTGCTCTTCAGATTAAATGTTGTAAAATTATTTACAACCTTTTTGATTTCTTCAATCGTTGGTTGATGGAATGGTGTTATATAAGTAAAAAATCTACACAAGATATCAGTTACATGTCAGTATCATTTTTTTTTTAATTTCTTTAGATTACATCATATATAAATAGTTTGAAAGTGTACATTTTCCATTCTAGTAAAATAAATAAATTCTTGAAAAAATTCTGCAAGTTAACAATTGCACGTGGAAATTTTTTAACCGGTGAATTGGAAAGAGCGTTACAGTATCTTGAATTATATATGGAAGAATCTCCAGAACAATTCCAAAAACAATTAGGATTTTTAGCTGAAATTTATGCCGTCTTCAACGAATCGGATTCTATTTCTGGTCTATATATTTTGCATATTCGAATTTTTTTATATAGATAATAACTTAAATATATATTCAAGAAATATTTCATTTCAGGTATAATGAGACTAAAAGAAAATGAGCCATCATTGTCCGAATCAATCCTTGCCCATGAAGTAACAGGGCAGCTTCAAGATGCAGCTACATGTTATGAAAAATACGCTCAACAAGGAAATATTGAAAATGATAAAATACAAGTAACTAATTGTATATTAGTATGATCTAATTTTCGAAATTCATTTATGTCAAAAATATGTTTTTTTTTTTACAGGGAATGGTTAATGTTTATTTGGGACTAGATCAACCGTTTACGGCATTAAAACTTTTACATGGAATCGATGATACAGAAATGGAAGCATTTAATGCAGAACCGTTTTGGAGACTTGGAATGTTTGATGAACTTGATAGATTGCTTGAACGTCCAGATGTTAGTAGTATTCAAAAAGCGTGGCTTATGTTATTTCCTAATGGGCTTATTTGGATTGATTACATTTCAGATCGCTAAAAACGACAGTTGGGGCGTAACTGTCGGTCATTGCCTTTTAGCACTACGCAATGGAGTGAGAGATCGTGTTCAAGAGAAGTTAAATCTTGCTCGATGTGCATTATTACGGAAATTGGACAGAAGCTCGAGCTATATGTCGGCAGAAGAAAGTGTATATTCTCGTGCTTATTCTACTGCATTTTCTTTACATATGTTGTCTGAAATTGAACAAGTCGAAGATTTCATTTTTAAGTAAATATCGCTTGTGACACATTTATTACCATAATATATTGATTATGTCAATGATGAATCGCTTGTTTTTAAGGATAAAAGATCTTCAAGATGAAGATGAAAACTGCGCAGCTATTTTAAATAATCTAAACATAGAATGGAGTTTAAGACTTAAACTTTTGCAAACTTCGACCAGTACTTTTGAGCCAGTTTTGAGATTACGCCGAATTCTCTTAGAACAATCAAAGGTATCGTCAATTTGTTTGCATTCGGTTGAACTTAAATTTTTAAACTAACTTGTGTTTATTTTAGGAACTACTTAAAAATAGCCATCCAAGTATTTTGTCTTTACTCAACGCACAAATCGGAAAATTATGGTTGCATAGTGCAAAATTTGCCAGAAAATCGGGAACTTATCAACAAGTTTGTATTATAATCGGAAATATTTTTTTATAAATGAAAATTTGTAATAATATCTTTTTCAGGCTTATATTTACATTTTGAATGGCGAAAAATATGCACCCAAAGAGCTATTTATTGAAAAAGCTAAATCATATTGGATGCGAAATCAACAGGAACAAGCCTTCTGCACTTTGAAACGTGGTCTCGATGAACACTTTTCTGGTAATCAAACCATGTCATCGACCGATAGGTATATTTTAATTGATACATTTTTTAAATTAGTACTTTTGCTTAACATATTTCTAATTTTAGAAAACTTAGCGCTAAGGCAAAACTGTTAATAGCTATATACAACGATGAAACATCGAATGTGGACATGGATGTGAACATAAGTTGCTATCAAGAAGCAGTGCAAGCTAATAGACAGTGGGAAAAAAGCTTAGTTTTTTTGGCAGAGTATTATGAAAAGATGTATACAGCTTTAGGTAATGATGAAAAAAAGGGTAGCGCTGGTTGTACGACTCGATTAAAAGCACTGGAGTATTACGGTCGTTCCTTGCAGTATGGACATAAAAGACTATATCAGAGTATGCCGCGAATGTTAACTATTTGGTAATTGGTAATTAATGTATTAAATTCTTAGATACCAAACGTACGTATTACAAAATTTTCGTTTACAGGCTAGATTTTGAGATAACATCCGATTACAAAACTGTCTCAATGAATACTTTAGCACAAATGTGTACAATGATAGAAGCGTTCACTGAACGTTTATCGTTGTTTTTATTTTTAACGGCATTTTCTCAAATTATATCAAGAATTTGTCATCCTGTCAAAGAAGTATAGCATTGATTTTCTTTGGAAATTAAATGTTTTTTTATTTTTATTCTATTTGATAAATTTACTTTTAGGTTTATATCCAATTGAAATCTATCATTGTCAAGTTGATTTTGGCTTATCCGCAACATTCCATTTGGATGATGATGTGTGTGATTAATTCAAGTTATCCACAAAGATCTAAACGATGTCAAGATATTTTAAATGATCCCCGTTTGAGTGATCCGGCAATACAGAAATTTATCGTCGATTTCAAATTTTTTGCTGAAAAATTGATAGAGCTTTGTAACAAAAATCTTGAGAGTAATCAGGTATTTTTTTTAATTGTTCTAACTTTTAAAATTTTACAATATGTATAATTTTTAATGCATTTATTTATATTTCAGACTTCATATGTTAGTTCAGTTGTGAGAGATTTACCTAGAATGTTTCAAAAGCAAAATTTCAGCCAAATAATGATGCCACATGAAAAATTTGTGAAGCTTTCTCTTCCATTCACAGTTGCAAATGTATTATATATATTACACAATTGTTTCAAAACCCGTTATTTATTTGTAAAAGATATTTTATATTGAATTTGAACATCATGTTTACAGGAGAATAATTTTGATCCTTTTCCTTCGATCGTTTACGTTACTGGTATCGAAGAACAAATAAGTGTATTACCTTCTTTGCAGAAACCAAGAAAAGTCACGCTTAAAGGTAAGTTCTTCATAATTTGAATTATTGCTTCTTTGTGTCTGACATATGTTCAAAAACTTTTGATTTTTTTAGGTTCTGATGGAAAAAAATACATTATAATGTTAAAACCAAAAGATGATTTACGCAAAGATTTCCGTTTGATGGAGTTTAATGCCGTAGTCAATCGATATCTTCAAGATAATCCTGAATCTAGAGAAAGAAGGCTGCATATACGCACATATACTGTATTGCCTCTAAATGAAGAATGTGGACTTATCGAGTGGATTCCTAACTTATTGGGACTTAGAATTATTCTGATGAATATTTATAAAACAAAAGGTTTGAAAATATTTTGATATATATATATTATAAATTTCTTATTTGACTGTTAAAAATAATTAAAAAATATATATATTCAAGGTATGTTTGTTTCATCGTCTACGTTGCGTAAGCATATGTGTAAAGCCAAAGATCCTTTAGCCCTGAAAAAGAAAGTGTACGAAGAGCAACTTTTACCATTACACCCTCCCGTTTTTAGTGAATGGTTTCGTTATTCATTTTTAGATCCTCACAGTTGGTATGTATCTATTATAGGTATTTATCAATAGTTTTTGATTAAATTATTAGAAATATATTAAAAATTCTTTCTAGGTTTCAAGCCCGTACTGCTTACATTCGTACAACAGCTGTGATGTCGATGGTTGGATATATTTTAGGTAAGTTAAGTTGTATGATTTAGTTGTAAATTAAATAAAAAAACTCATTCTAAATTTAAAGGTCTCGGAGATCGACATGGCGAAAACATACTTTTTGATTCAACGAATGGTGATACTGTTCATGTGGATTTTAATTGTTTATTTAATAAAGGAGAAGAATGGGAATATCCGGAAAGAGTGCCTTTTAGATTGACGCACAATATGCTGTGTGCAATGGGTCCGCTTCGGCACGAGGGCATGTTTAGGTTAGTCAATTAATTCAATTTAGTTCAATCAACTCGATTTGTATTGTACATTCATATTTATTCTTAAAGGAAATGTTGCGAAATCACTATGCACGTGTTACGAGCTCAAACGTCTACACTGATGGCTATTATACGTCCATTTGTTTATGATCCACTCGTTTCGTGGCAAAAACCTGCCACAGCACGCTCCGAGAATTTACCTGGAGAAAGGACAAACGATTCGGCAAAAGAAAATCTCATGCAGATCGAGAATCGTTTGCAAGGAATGGTTAGATCTTGTTTTGTACATATATATGTTTGATGATTGGGATATATTTTAAGAAATATTTACTTTTGTAAATTTTTCAGGTTCGTACCAGAGGGAAACAATGTACATTGTCTCTTTCTCCCGAAGGTCAAACTAATGCTTTAATACAGGAAGCGACGAGCGTAATCAATTTATGTCAAATGTATATTGGATGGGGACCTTTCTTATAATTTAGAACAAATGTATGATAAAAAAAATACTGTTTGTGTCAAGAATTCTAGTTTATTCTATTGTTTCTTGTACAGAGTTCCATTAATTAATGAACATATTAAAGATTTCATACGTTTATCTATTTTCAAACTAATATTTGAAAAAAAACTTAACAAAATGTCGTAATTTTTCAAGATACAATGTATAAATATAAATATCATCAACCAAAAAAGATACAATTTGAAAACTTACAAAATTCTAAACAGCATTTTATAATATTCAAATCATCTTGATATTAAAAAAAAAGTCATACATTAATTTAAGTTTCAATTTATATGAGCTCGTTAAATTTACCAATAAATTTATCTTTGGCAAGTATTGGCCGAGTCAAAAAGTGTTTTTATTTTTTTAAATATGTAAAACCTTAAGCGACAAGTATATCAAATGTATAATCAAAAGATTTTCAACAGAAGTAAAGGAAAATTACTGATGAAAAAATCGAGATACATTAAAACTAATTTTCAAACCCAGAATTCCAATAAGATTAAAAATTGAAGATGACTAGTTCTGTAATACGAATTACTAAACAAATTCGAAATATAAAGAAAATTAGTATATCAAACCCTTACAAATACTTGTTGCACATACGCACTTGTGAAGCGCATAATTGGAGTTTAATGTAATGTGTATATTGTGTAAAGCTTACATATTTAAACTTCAGAAAAGTTAACAATTATTTAAAATGTAACTAATTAATGTATATGTATACACAAATGGAAACAAATATATATTTGTATACATAAATATTACGAATATGTACATGATACATACATACATACATACGTGTTCACACTTGATGCACTCTGCGCTTTTTATGCATATTTTAAAATTGTTTTGTATTGAGCATTTTCGTCTACACAGAGATTTCGTTTCGAAAATCACATGCATAGGTTTATAGAGTAAAATTATAATAAAAAAGTTCATAATATATCGTTTATAGCGTTTATTTTTTCAATATAAGAGAATGTTATATACATATTGAGGAAACACACGTGTTCCATCTGTGAGCAAGCATGTGAACACGCTTCTTTTATTGTTTATTACATTTTGGTAACCTGAAATGTGTTATTTATAAATTGAACAAAAGAGGAACTTGTACAAATGACAACCTTTTAAGACATCTATTATAAAAAAACGCATTCACATGCACATATCAATGCATATTTTTTATAGTACTCTATATAAATAATTCATTACTAATTCAACATTATTACAAAAAAATTATTTATATTTACATTAATAATCTATTATTAATAATATGTAATAAATAGTAATTATTTAAAAAAGTCATAATTGTAAAATTTCATAAAACATCACGACCATCGTAATGTCTAAATTGCATAGAAATTATGAATTTGTACTAAACTAATATGGCGTTTAATAAAAGAAATATACAAAAATTTATTGTAATAAAAAAGTTTTTGAATACATAGAATTTTTAAAACTATTGTGGCAGTAAAATTTGAGCTGATTGCTAAGTTATTCAATACCCGGTACATACATAAGTATTTTTTACATACAGTATATATTCTCAAGTACAATAATGTTCATTACAAAATTATTGTGATTATTTATATTTATCGCCTTTTACTTATCTACAGTGTATGTCTAACAATATGGAATCATTATCTTTTTTAATAATTGTGTGGCATAATATCTGAACACCAGTTTCGCACACATTGTGCTGTGCTCCAATCAAAACCAACATCCACATCTAATTGGATCATTTATCATCTATGGCATAAAAAAGTTTATCGAGATATTACATGATGAAGAGGCAAGTAACGAATGAACTTTGTAGAAGGCTAACGGCTCCAGAGACCGCCTGGTCTATCGACACGATGTTCATGGTTTTATGTAAGTATGAATTATCATATTTTCACTATGTATTCTAATTTATTTAGTATATTCGAAAAGTACACAAATGTATGTATGTTTTTTTTTTGTAATGTTCCAATACCTGGAATATATGTTTAAAATTTCAAAATCTATAATTTAAAGACCTAGTGTGTATATATAATCACGACACGCATAATCATAAATATATGCATGGAGTTAACTTTTTCCAAATATTTATACATTTCGTTGCTTTTTTTTGACATTATAACAACAAATTTGAAAATTTTCACACATTAATTGAACATTGATTTACAATTTAGTTCTGGCATGCTACACTTTTGTAGTAAAAATGTTGAGATTTTCTCATGACATTTAAAAGATTTGTTTTTTCAAAGAAAAATGGTTTATTATCATATTGCATTATAAAACATATTTTTTTTTTTGGAAAAATTGTTCCCGCTTGTCATTAAGACCGTTATTATTCAATTGTATAAGATAATTTGTTATATTTAATGTACGAGACATAAAACATTTAATTGAGTAGTCTTATTTTTATCACTATAGTAATATAGTATTATCAATAAATATTTACTCCAGAATAAAAATGGAAAATGTATATTTATATCACTCAGTGCTGGGTGTTAATTTTTATATATTTACATTTTCAATGATGCATAGATGTAAACGTATGTGTGTTTCAATTTACACAGTATCATTTTATACATTATTGTTATTGTTAAGATGGAAAGATAGTATACAAAAGGATCTTTTATAAAAAAGAAAACAAAAGTAGAACATTCTAAAAAGATACGAGTTTCATATACCTAATTTCAAAATCTACACGAATCATTTGCCACAGAGGTTCACTTAATTATGGTTATGTAAATCCAATGTTTAACAGTACAGAAATCTTATTGCTTTAGCGGGAACTTAAGTGAAACATATTAATGACCGCCATTAGTATGCTTCACTTTTAAGTTATCATTACAATTCGGTCACAGCGTACAAATCTTTGTTTGCGTCGTTTTGGTTTTGCTGATTTTCAAGAGGAGCAAGCGAAGACGATCGAGGATTAGTTGACTGACGGCTGCGTCTATCTAAAGTCTGACTTCCAGTTCTTGTGACTATCATGTTCTGTCCGCCCTGATTTCCTTGATTTTGATATCCGT
>JAOXNN020000043.1:572388-585809 GCA_028571205.2 Hydropsyche betteni | reverse complement strand
TCTATCTAAAGTCTGACTTCCAGTTCTTGTGACTATCATGTTCTGTCCGCCCTGATTTCCTTGATTTTGATATCCGTGACGACGGTCCAATGTATGGGAATGTGATTGGCGCGATGCACCTCGTGACTGATCATTCATCGGTCGGACAGATTGACTGCTGGTTGAGAAAAATTTCTCTGGGGTTCGACTAGAACGGTTCTGTGAGCGATGTTGAGATTGTTGATTAGCCTGAGTGCAGCATGGGAGAGTAGGCGGTGCAGGAGAGCGATATTGAGTGAAGTGTGCAGCGCTTAAAGGTTGTGGAGCAAGAGTGGGTGGATCCGGCAATGGCTGATGCACAATAGATGTACCATTAGCTGTTTTATCCATTAAAGAACGTTGATTAGTATTAGCGGATTTTCGACCACCACCAGCACCTGATCGCCGATCCAGAGTACCTCCAATTGGCTGTTGTTGTTGTTGCTGTTGCTGTTGCTGTACCGGTGCACTTTCTTCCTGTTCCATTTGTTGAGCATACTTATGACTCTTGTCGTATTTACCGCCAGTGCGAATCGTAGCATATTTATCTGGCGGGGGTCTTGCGAACGTCGACAAAGGAGCAGGTTCCAAACGAGGCGGACCTTCACCGATACTGCTGAGAGCTTGTGGGCGACACACGGAGATCGTCGATGTCTTCAGATGCTTGGGTCCGAACGAAGCATATTTGGGATCAAAGCGGTTGATCTGATTGGTGGGGGTGATATCGCGCGGGTCGGGAGGCGCCAGACTGCGAGGGTCCAGGGGCTGCGGCCCGGCGCCGCCCGCGCGACCTCAGTAAAAGTCTGAACTCTCCAAGGTTTTGCACTGCTTGCTTAGAGTCGCGTACTTGCCATTGTTCGGTCCGAGCATGGTGGGGGCGTGCGAGGGCAGACGCCCGAGCGTGTGGCAGGCACCGGCGCCCGTCCCAGGCAGATGACTGCCACGCCCGCTTCCACCTCCTCCAAGCCCACTGCCGCCTCGCCCTCCAATACCATACTGTCCGCTAGCCTCATTTCTGTAAACATACAAAAAAAAACTCCGTTGCAAATACTTCTATGCGACTCTTACGTTCACGTCCGTTAGTTTCGAACGAATTTCATAATTGTATAACAGCTATTTAGAAGGAAGCGGAGATTGGGATATATGAAATTGTGTTGCCATGTTTACCTGTTATGTGTTTTTTTTTTAATATTTTCAAAAAATGTTTTCAATAGACCGACTAATACGTATGCCAACATACATGCTCTAATCATCATCATAAAAAAATATACAAAAACCAATTAAATTAAAACGAAAAGAAGATTTAATAGTTTAGAATGAATAAAACAATATATTAAAATATATAAGGAATCTTTTTTACATATTTTAATATCAACGACAACACAAAGACATGCCGATAATTACAATAAGTTGTAATTTTTTTTTTAATTAATTTGGAAAGTGGAAAAAGTTAGAAGAGGCATGCAAATTTTTATATATTTGCTCAACAATACCTAAAACATTTAAAATTGATTATATATTAAGCTTAATCAATAAACATAGAAAAAAATGCATTTACCTATATGCATTTTACCAAAAGAAATCTGCCTTAAAAAAAAGTATTGGTTCTGAATGGTAAAATATTGTAATTATAATACTAATTGTATTTTGTTTCTTTCTTAAAAAAATTATTAACTATTTAACAAATATCAATATTTTTAAAACTTTTTAGTTAAGGCAGAGTTCTTAATCATAAAATTATCTGAATATAATATCCATAAACATACTTAATTATTTATCTAAATACGATAAAATGGAGATGTTAAAAAGAGACAATTAGAATAAACATAATATTGCATTACCAATTTCATTACAGGAATTGAAATTTCTTAGCACTAAATTAACACGAATGTTACAACAGAAATAATGCAAGCTATGGCAAATAAATAAAACGTTGTAAAAATAGATAATTTTACTATTAAACTTTCGAATTCTTCAGGAATCACTTACCACCCCATTTCTATAGGTTACTTTCTAATTCGACTGAAATTATTTAATTTACTATTATTAGAGATACATTGAAGCTATATATTTTTTAATTATTCTGATTTTAATTTTTCGACGACTAAAACTTTCAATGTGAAAAACCCATCTTTGATATATCATTAATGGTACATATAAAAAAAAAATAAACTAATAAAAAGCAAGGTTCGCATCATGCCTGTAGTGAGTATGCAGCGGGGCAGAGGGCATGGTTGTCATGGCAACAGCGGAGCCATAGGAGGGAGGCTGTGGCTGGGATGTATGTGTAGCGGAAGGGTAGTACGACCCTTGGCTCCGAGGCAACGTGCGTGATCCTGCGGATGCGCTGGCAATCAAAGTACCACCGCCGCTCGAAGAAGACGGAGCCAAAAACGGAGCATGCTCATCGCCGGCGAAATCTCGTCTGGAAATCGTTACAAATATTAAGGAAAAATTTTAAAATGAAAAAGTTAAAAAATCGTGACAAAGTTCTAACTTTTTTCCAATGTAAATCCATGTATGACTGTCGACCCACACGAGAATGGTAAACAACAATCCGGCCAATGCAGACGCTAGAAGTAACAGAGCGAGACCAAGAAGGCCTGCATCGCAAAGAGCTCTTGCGCCAGCTAGGTAATGTGCTCTCACAGCTCGGCAATCGACGAGCGCCGTAAGGCTGTTCAAAACGCGCTCAGCTGCATTAGTTTCAGCCGTTAAAGACTTGAGTGTCGGTTGTAAGCCTGTATTTAAACAAAGTATATTCATAAAATTGTAATTAAAGGAACGAAAACGATTTGAATCAAACATTTTACTTGGATTGTTAAAAATAGAACTGGCGATGCGATCAAGAGATGCAAGTCCCTGACGCACCGCAACTACAGATCGTTGAGATTCACGCAGTCGTTGAGTAAACGGGTTAACGCGAGCCATTTCACATACTAAATAATAACGCACCACCTGTGACATTAAACTTTATATAGAAATCGTCGAGGATTATCTTGATTCGAACCCAACAGTCATACGTACGTCTGCAGGTAAATCTGGTGGTGCTCGTTGAGCGAGAGCAGTCGCAGGATCCTGACAGGCATCGGCCAAAGCAACGGCAGCGGCGAGAGCAGCACCTGCAGCCAACCAGCACGCTACGAGTGCGGCTAATGCGCAAACACTAAAAGCGATCAACGCTTTCCTAGAATGACGAGCTACGCCGATCAAAAGCACTGCACAAGCAACCACCAATGCTGACCAAGCTCCGATTGCACCGATCCATCGTATCCACTCCCATTTTCGACAACGCTATGAAAATAATATGATGTTATAAAATATGATGTTATAAAATAATCTATAAAAGCTATCGAATTGTGTCAAAAAATAATATACTTCTAATGACTGATCCATATTGATGCTAGCTATGGGGCGTTTAATATCAGCAGCAGCACCGACAGCCATGGTAGTGTTGTTTCTGACTGAAGATAAGGTGTTGAGGAGTATTCCGAGAGCCGTCTGGTTTGAAACGGGCGAATCGAAAATGTCAGCTAGTTCGGTTAATTGAGGCTTAACTTTTTGAGTTAATGCTAACTCTATGGAATTAGTCTAAAGAAATAAATAGATTAATATTTTAATAGCAATCAAATATTTGACGAATAGTTGTGTAGAAAATTTTTATACTTGATTCCTAATTGAGCCGACGATGTTGTTGATTGAATGAGCTGCATCAAGCGCTTGAAGCAGTGCATTGTGCAAATCGTCATTTCCATATAGTCCCATACCTATAGCACCACAACAAAGAACTGCGACAATGCATAAAGTGACCTAAACCACACAACGACAATTGGTTAGATTAAACCTAACAGGTGAACATTATTGATAACTGAGCTCAATCGAGACCTTCAAAGCTGATATGCTTTTGGGATGACGAGGCTTTCTGTCGCAGCATCTTGTTAACAGGTAGATCAACAGCACCAATAACGTAAGAATCAGCCATGCTGCCGGAACTGAACCCAAAATCCCAAGGCTCTGAAATCATAACGTTTCAATGAACAATTTGTAAACGGCGAACATTCAAGACATACATATTGTAAAACAACCTCGAGATAGAGTTCAGAGTGGGGTGCGAACGTTGAATTGACTTGATGCAGCGTGACGTTGACGTGGGGCAAAGCGTGAAGAAGCCGCGCCAACACTGGTGGCCTATACTCCTCGTCAGGTGGTGGGGCCATACCAGCACCGAAGGCCCCAACTCCACCTACCTTAAAAAATAAATAAATAATCAGTATCGTCAAAAGAGTTTATATATCAGAATACAAATTGTAACTGTTTACCTATGAATTTTTCGAAAATTGTGATTTTCTCGGCTTAAATAGTTAAGTGATGTAGACTTTTGCACTCCCATAAATTCGTATAGATAAAATTGTATTTTTAAAAATAATACAAAATCTGAAAAATAAATAAAAAAATAAATTAGGACAAGAAATTTTTTTTATTATAAAACCTTTCATATGGAAGTTAATTCATTAAATAGACATGAAATGATTAGTTGTAGACACGCACTTAAAACATGAAAGGGTTTAAACTTAAGTACACTCACACGTCACTTTAAATTTCAACCGGATTGCTGCTTGTATTTCTACGTTAAGTATCAACAAGATATGACAGGACATTTAAAAAAAACACCATCAGGAGTAAATAACGAACGTTTGATCGAAATTTTGTGGAACGAGATTCAAAACAAAAATTTACGGATACAATTTTTGTGAACGCGAATTTTTTATAAAAAACGACCTCCGATTGCGATCCGTAATTATGTTTTGACGATATGACGTACACGTATCGAATTAATTCAATTTTATTATTAGATTTTAATTTTCGAACACATGTAAGGAAATACATGACTTCCGAAATTGTAAAAATACAAAGGAAAGAACCCTTAGGAATATGGCGATCAATTTTCGTATTATTCATTAGGATATAAAAATCTTTTAAATGAAAATAATACACAAAATAATGTCCAATAATCGACATAACATTAATTATAAGCAAGAACGTCCATCCGTCGAATATTCACATCCGAATTCAACGACCGAACGGACAACATTCCCGGGACGAGACGAGACGAGACGCAATCCTCGTTAAACATTCGATATGAAAATACCATATGTTCGCCGGCAACACCATTACCCGCAAGCCAAGGGGAATTAAACGACCCCCGAGCACAACACATGGGGTTTCACGATGAATCACTCGACCGCACATAGCCAAACGTCCAAAATCGAGAAATAAAACGGATATAAAATTGAGAATGTTCTACGCGTTCAATTAGCTAAATTAAAACTCCTCTTTGGTGATGGTGAAGACTAATGACGTGTGTTCTACCGAGGTCTGAGCCATGTAGGACTAACGGTCTTGCCTCGTCTGTCAAACCGGCGATCATTACAAGTGTTAAAAGACGTTCGGTTATGGTTATGCGCAACTAATTGATTTGTTGCGCTCGCAACCATTTTCGACTGCACATGGTGGTCGAGGCCAAACGATCGAGTTCGAACATGGTTGCGAGCGCAACAAATCAATTAGTTTCGCGTAACCATAACCGAACGTCTGTTAACACTTTAAGATTGCAAAGTGGATAGCGAGGGCGCAGTTTGCTCAGTCTTTACCTCGTCGCCCCTCTAATAGTTATTGCGATTTGCTTTGTTAAGAGTCAGCGAGCAAAAAGTCTATCAAATCGTTGATCTGAGAGCCTCCTCTGTTGGCATGGATGGATTGGCTCTTATGGTATATGTCCCTTATCGATATGAGGTTAGCTCTCGGATAAGGTATATAACCTAGACCCCCAATATTTGATGGGGAGAACTTGTCCTGCAGTGGGCACAAAACGGGTCGACAATGATGACGATGATGATATAACATTTGGGGTATCGAGGATTAGCTGCGAGGTGTCCTTCGATAATTCGCAACTCTCCGAAGGGCTTGGAGTGGTTGGGGGAAAGAAACGTTTGCATTTGAAAAGCGCTGGTACGATATCGAACCGAAAATTTCTATGCACGCAGACTGTTCGGCGACGGTCGTTTCGTTTTATAAGATTCATTTTTTTTTTCACATTTTCGTTATTAATGATCTTATTAAGAGCGGAGTTGACGTTTGTGAATGACGAAAAAAAAGAACGCGAGACTGTTGTGAATGCTGACAAGAGGACAAAGGACCTTTAGCGACAATGAGCGAAAAAGTGTAATTAAAATTGTAAAAAGAGCGAAATCCCTTTTTTTAAATTTCTTTGATTGAAATAGAACTATTGTATTTTTTTTTAACATCGTAATATTACACAACTTTGATATTATACACACTAATCCTACGCATAACAGCAAACTACAAAAATCCATTACCCCACAAAATTTATCGCCTTGTAAGTTTGAAACTCGCAAAAAAAATAACACACACGGGTCGAAAAACCATACAAAAATCCACCAACCCTAATTCCTCCATAAACTTTCGAAATAAGCGAAATCGATCCGAACACCCAATTATGCAACGAAACCGACCGCAAAATGATAAAAAGACACCGACACCGCAGCATTGCGGAAAAACGCAGACGTACCAACCGCAGATAAACAATTCGAGGCGCGGGAAAACCGCGAAAATTCGAACACCTTCAGCTGCGTTTGTAAAACTGCATTCGTTTCGCAACTGCGACATCAAAATCTGCACGATTATTGAATGCGAAATGGGCACAGATGATATCACTGATGGCTATGGAATCGTGCGTGACTTGGAAACTAGTATGAATAACAATGAATATTTATTTGTTATGATGCGCACAAAACAATCGCGGATGATAAATGGAATGATTCGTTTTCGTTGAGGAATGTTTTTGGATTTGCATGTTTTTTTAATTGATTAATGTAATAAAATTGAATATGCTAATCGGACGTTTTAACACGTCGCACAAACCAGAAGTTACAAGTTGCCCGATTCCGAATAGAGATAAATCCATTAGGAAATCGTTAATAAAACGAGATATTTGCGTTAAAGACGTATCCGAAATATTTATGAAAAATTATATAAATTGAGAAATATCATACGTACATTCAATAAAACACCGATAAGTCATACAATTTTATTTTCTGATAAAATTCTTAACAAAACAAACGATAATTACCCATTAAATACAAATTCCTAACGAATGCACTCACTACTTCCATTTTCTACATAACTCTTCAAACAATCACCACACAATTTCCCAAGTAACCAGACGTTTTTAATCCATACGACACTGGAACACACACACACACAACACATTTTAGAAGAATTGGTTACAACCAGTGATGTAGTGCTAAAAAAAAGCAGTGCCGAAACGCTCAATTCCCCACCCCTAATTATTTTCAAGATTTTTTAAACATTAAATCAAATAAGGATAATTTTTATAACATTTGATTTTTACAATCTGTATGTATAAAAATGAATCATGGCATGTAAATTTGGTGTGGAGAAAACTCAAAAACCGCTTGACTGATTTGTAAATTTATTTTTTTCTTTTGTTCGCTTTAACTAAGGAGTGGTTTATTAAGAAAAATAGTAGGGAAATTCCTAAAAAAAAAGCTAAAAAAACGACGAAAAATGAAAAATGATACACTCCGCAATCCACCCGACAGTTGTGTTATAAAGATTGCATATAATCAGAGCCATTTTGTTTTTAATGTTTTCTTGAAATAAAAAAATAATTAAATTAATTATTTTAACAACAATGCAACAATTTTAATGCATCGGTACACCGGTGTGTGCAGAACACGTGTTCACAACGGGAATCGGGAACCCGAGCAACGCCGGGTACTACCGCTAGTATTTTCATATATTTGCTAATCCCATAAGTAACGTCATATTCATGGTCCTTTTCAATCTTCAGTTGTGTCTTGTTGTGACTTGTTTTGTATTATAATTTCGACTACACGTACAAAAAATATAAAAAATTATTCTTCCGCTGTAAAATTTTTTCTCATATTTATAAAAATGTGCTTGAACGTTGTTCCGGCTCAGAAAAAAATGCCGGAATATTGTTCCGGCTCCACCACACCACTGGTTACAACTATACGACGATTAAATGATCCAATCAATACTTTAGAACCATATCACGAAAATTTTCACGAATTGTGTTCTACACAAGCGCCATATGTTCTAAAATCATTCGGGCAAACGATTTCCCATTCTCAATCACCGACACCCATAATTTTTCCACCACACATCGGACAGAGCAAACCGGCAGAGGTCAAACGGACGATCGACCATCGATCTTTTATCCGTTATTCGTTTAACGACAGTCCAATTGTTTAATTGGCGTCGTTCAAGTTTCCATGTCGCGCTTTAACACTTGTCGACAACGAGGCCCTTTTCGGGACCTTCGATGGAGGAATTCCGCGATTGGAAGCGATCTATGTTCGATGGTGGAGGGTGGAGGGTGGATGTTGACGATCGACTTTATCGCATCCGGCGGTTTTGTTGTGATGTTTTGTATGGGGTTGTAAAATGGTGAGGTGGGTTTTATCGGAAAGGTGTGGAGTTTTTTTTTTAATGGTTTTATGCGTTCGAAATAGATGGAGTTGCGTGATGGATAAAGGTTAATTGAGTTTATACAAAAATATTAATGAAAATAGATATTTTTTTTTAGAATAAACGAAAACTTGTCATGATAAGTTGTTTTCGTGTGACATAGGGGAGACTTGTCTGATTTCATGATGGTCGGAATAATTTTTTTTTTAATAATTTCTATTTTTATTAAAAATTTGCCACTATATACACGAATTCATGATGGCATAATTTATTGAAAACCATTCACGTATGATGCTAGTATAGACATGTATTGCAACGATTTTTTGTTATTTCGCCGTGAAGAGTATGTACTCAGATGAATAAAATAGATTCAGATGAATAAAATAGAGTTTTCAATCTACATAGGTAGTATTTTTTTTACTGTCATCAGATAGAGTAGGAATAAATGTAAAAGTGTATAACATTATTTATAAAAATATTTACAGAAATGAATATGATAGTCATAATAATCTGAGCATTATTTTAAGTCAAAAACTTTAAATTTTAAGATAAATTGCAAATAATTGTTGCGCAGACATCTAGTAATCAGTATTAATGAAAATATTTATTAATGAAATTATTTTTATTAATAAAAATAATTTTTTTCATTTACTTTTGTTATTCTTGCTGCGAAAGGTATTAAATTAAATCGCCAGCTATTTTGAAAAAATAATGTAAATAGTAAATCTTCTATAAAATTTTAATGCTTATCTTTTTATCATCACAAAACAATATTACGAAGCTTTTTTCAAAATTTAATACACCCTCACGAAATTAGCCAATGAATTACGGAATTAGATGTCTCAGATTCGATAACTTGAGATGTCACACAAAATTGATAATCCAAATAATGGTTCGATGAAAAAGAAGGTCGATACTTTATAATTGTAAGCGTTCTATAGAATACAAGATAATGACAAACAAGCGTTTAGTATCATGAAATTAGACAAATCTCCCCTATGTTGCATCCGCTCGAAATGACCAATTTAATTCGCGTAAATACATTCGAAACACACGATACTCTATCGAAAAAAACAAAAATTATCATTGAAAAATAATAACGAACCCATCATCACATTTATACGCAGATTTGCAACATTTTGCATAAATTACTATACATTATCAAAACGACCTAAAACTGCACCGAAATCCAAAAATTTCACACCCAAACGGCCACACCCTTCACATTTCCCACGACCATCATCGTTCGCAATCCGCCCTTGAACTTTCGCGAATTTCCAACAGACGCAAACGACGTGATGCATCCTGAATTTTGCAAACATAAACCGAGAGTAGTCGACCTGGAGACTGGATGACGAGACGGCGCTCCTTCGGGAACACTTCGCCTGAATAATTAAACGGAGCCGGGTTCGTTTTGGGGCACGTAACTGCCCTGCAAACTGTCGTGGGGTCGAAGAATACACATGTGTATCGCGACAATGGCAATTATGTATAATTCGATTAGTCATCTTCTTCTCTTTATCTGTATATATAAAAATGAATCGTGGCAGGTGTTTGTTTGGTTTGGCTATAACTCGAAAATCGCTTGACTGGGTTGTGTATTTATTTATTTTTTTTTCGTTCGCTTTGACTAAGGGGTGGTTTATGAAGAAAAATTATAGGGAAATTCCCAAAGAAAAGCTAAAAAATTACGAAAAATAAAAAAAATGACGGCACACTCAGCAATCCGGTCGACAGTTGTGTTGTGTAGATTGCATACAATCCGGGGCATTTGGTTTTCGATATTAATTTTGCATGGAAAAGTATTGATTGTGACGATAATTATAATCGGTACACCGGTGTGTGCAGAACGCGTGTTCACATCGGGAACTGGGAATCGGGAACGGGAATTAGGAAACGAGGTGTGAAGAACGCGTGAAGACAACGGAAACAACGGGCCAACGTAGGTTATTTTAAAATTAAAAAAAATCCAGTATTTAGAGTCAAAGATTTGTCATTTGTTGACGGCAGATCTTATATATGCAAAAACAACGGGACAAACGCAAGACACGACAAAAAAGGGACAATCCCGGCGAAAACGGGACGTATGGTCAGTTTACTTTTATCGAGACTAACGAATAGCGATTGTAGGTGATACGAAGTTCACCGAGTCAGCTAGTTCGATATAATAATCGGATATTTTGGTAGGAGATGATTTCAAATTAAGTTTTTTTTTTTGTGCGATTTAAAAATTGATGTGAGCTCATTACAAACAAGATTTTTTTCATGTTTGGAGTGGATCAAAAAAGCATCTGGTCTTGACCTCTTGAAATTTCGATCGATGTTAGTCACACGCGATTAGAATTAAATAAAAACGAACCAACATTTCGAGTGTCCGTTTCGGAATCGAATAAGTGCTTCGTCACTTTCTTCCAATCATTTGATCTACCACGTCTGATACGTAAATCATGCGCATTGAACAATTTTTTATACACAAAATAACCGACGAACTAATATGGGTATGAAGTCACTTTTCACAAACTAAACTAACGTTCCACTATTAATAAATTATAATCCTCACACGATAATTTTCAGCACATCATCCACTCAACAAAAATAGAAATTACCACAAAACAGTCGCATCGTCATACGACCATATAAATATGACGTCATATTGAAAAGCCCATTATCTGACGGAGGATCTTGTCCGAGGACCAAACTGTAAAATCCATCCTCTTTAACATCTCAAAGAGGACGTTAACACCGCGGAGGCTCTAATTGATGGCCGGAGGAAAATCGGCAATTCGAATACGTTCTATATTCCGAATTGTGTGTATGTAATATCCAGATCCGATCGATAACCGTGAAACATAAGCGGAACGATAATTTGAACGATGTATGCGTACATGTCACAGTTCAAGTGTTCACTTTTGTTTGTTTACACCCATACTAGTTTGGATATACCCAAACTATCGATTTTAGTTTGAGTGTCAACTGTCAAATTTTACCTACATATAATTGCGTCTAAACTAAAAACAGACGTCATAAGTATCATGCTTGGGTTAGCGTTTTAACTTGAGTTGTGAAAACGTGTTCAAAACAAACTCTCGAAGTTCAAACTGACTCGATTTCTCGATCATTAGTTGACTAACAATTTCTACCTTATTGATATTTAGCATAAGAGCGTAATCTGAGTGGAAACAACTTAAATTGTGGTACCACATTAACAATTGGACTAGAGCTGTTACAAAGTGTATAAACGGACTAGAGCTGTTACAAAGTGTATAAACAGACTAGTTTGTTCGTGCATAAACGAAGTGGAAACTCAAAATGTAACATATCTAAAACCATGTGAAGTCGAAAAGTTGTTCGATTCAAATAAAATCTGATGGATATGAAAGGATTTTATTGAAAATTCGATTGAGTAACGTTTTGGGAGTTATTGAGAAAATTTCATTGATGTTTGAAATATGTGATGAGGAATGAGTTGGTCACTTACCATTCGAAAGTTTTCTGTTATCGGTGTTCGTTGGATTTTGTCATTATGTATGACGCCACTCTGAAAACAAAACAAAAAATGACTTCGTTATTACGTATATCAAAAAAAGTTATGCAATCTATAGTAGAAACGTAAAAAATAAACACATAAAAAAACAAGTAATGGAATTTCGGACGAAACATCACAAAATCGTAAAAAAAATAATCAATCCTATTGCAAAATCGGAATAGATAATTTGATTTTTTTTACAATCTCGTCAAACCTGTCTTTAGAAATTTACGAATATTAAATCTTAACCGCGATATTGCGCAACTAATATTCGACACGACCTTCTTCTGCTTTGTTGACGCTTCGATTCTAATTGGAAAAAATCAGACGTAAAGATTTTCAAGTGTTTACATAAAAAATATGAAAAAAATAATCTGAAAAAAATCAGGCTATCTTTAAATTGTATTACCTAAGCGATTTCGCTATTTATAGTCAATGCGGGGGAGCCACAAAAATAGTCAAAGCCAAAAATATTCAGATCCAAACTATTAGTTAATAAACACCGAATTAAACCAGATCCGGTGACATATTTAAAACGCATAATTACACAGAAAATCGATTCAAATAAATTATTACAAAACACAAATAAACATTCGAAAAAAATTAGATACGATTCGATAAGATACGAAAGCATGAATTATTCAAAATATACGAAAAAAAAGCATAAGCCACATACGAAAAACTAATAAATACACAAAATCGGACGTTCACCATAAAACAGTGCGATAACGACGATTTTCCAAACATGGCGTGCGTGAAAAACCGTTTCAGGACGCACAACGAAACACACAAAAGAAAAAAATCGCTCTGAAAATATGCAATTGCATTCGCACTTTGAAAAAAATAAAGGAAAAACGCGGTTTTTTTTTCATCCGCGGTCGAGAAAAACTTGCAAAAAACGCCCATAAAAAGGTCGTAAGTGATACGTGGCGGTCTCGTACGTGATAAAATATGACGTAAAAATGTGGTCTTTGTGCGGAGGATGAAAAAACGAAGGGGGAATAATTCGATGGTCGAGAAAAAAAGACGTGAACGCAATGAGCGCGTACTATTTATGTGCGTGTACGAAAACGGCTACGTAATAAAAAATGAGGCTCCGTGAAAAGGGCTCGCAATTTGCATTAAACGCCTATCGACGAAAGGGCCCTTTTTTGTATATATTAACGTTGTTATTATATTTGACGAGTGTTGACGTTGATGAGCTTAATTTTCTTTATATTTTTCTCATGGAAGAAAACTCATAATGGTTTTCTTAAAGCCTGTTTAATTACGTCTGGTTTCGAAATTTTACTGACTGAACGATTTCGTATTGAAATTCGATATCGAATTTGAATTTTTTTTT
>JAOXNN020000043.1:537431-561186 GCA_028571205.2 Hydropsyche betteni | reverse complement strand
CCATCTAATGACATGTCCGCGCTGAAACATGTTACCAAGTCCATCGAAATGATGATCCCCAATATAATAACTGAAAATAATGTATAGATATATAATATATCGGAAAAATATTGCAGATTTATTTTTAATTATAAGTAAAAAACAAACAATTCGGAGCTATACAATCACATAAATAAATTTTGTTTCGTAGATATAGTATATCAAATTACCTTTAAAGTTATAAATGTATTTCAGAAATGCCATTTTATATTTTCTTAAGATCTGCGTCAAATAGAAGTCGAACAATGTTAAATGAAACAATAATAATCATATCAGAAGATTTTATACTGCAAATTTTAAGTTTGTTTAAGTGTTTTTTTTTTTTTTTGCCAACATTACAAATATATAATGCTGATTTCACAGTTGTTTTATCGAAATTTATGTACTTATTATTGAAACGAAATTTTTATTGTTGTCTCATACACCTTTATTAATAAATTATATCATTGCATTGAGTTCGAAAAATTAACTTTTAATTTATCTAAAAATTAAATCACTATATCTTACTATTTAAAATACAGAAATTCAAATATGATTTTTTTTGAAAATTACATTTGTAGATGGCATTTTATTTGAAGAGTGCATTCTTGCAGTCTACTTTTGAAATTCCTCATTATTCGCTGGATTATTATTATATATATTAACTAGGATGCCAAGGTGGTACTAAGAATACTATATCATATCATTTAAGATGATGATATAGTATAGAGTGTGTTTCTCACACTAAGTAATCGAGAGCCTTATTTTTTCTTAAATGAAGAGCGGATCACAATTATTTTCCCTTCAAATCAACATATTGATACGCTGCAATCTTATTGAAACTGCTTTTAATAATTTGTCTTAACTTTATGAAGCATGGTTTTAACAAGATAGCGCAACATTATATACTATAGAAAATAATTGATAAAACGTCACATTGAGATTCGATAACATTCCCTAGCCCCTAAGATTATCGGATTTGCTATTTGTGATTTTTTTTATGTATAATAGTTATCTTAATAATTAGGTCTATATAACTTGACGAGATAGCAAAAAATATCAGATGAATTTGACGCAAAAAAAAAACGCGCATAGCTTTGAACGGGCCTATAAGGAGAAAGAATGCAATTGCACAGTCTATTGCAACTGTATATTTTATTTTAAATCAAATTTACGATTTGTTCGACTTATGCGATCTTTCGACTCACGCGGAAACCTTCGGAACGAATTAATCACTTGGGTCGAGAACTTACTGTATATTATATTATAGTATCGTTTAACCAAAACATTTTTAACGCTAACCAATTATAACATAAACCTTCACCTGCGAGAATAGTTACTAACAATTAGTTAATAGCACACTAACCATCTAACAATAAGCCGCAAAATAACTTACAAATCTGAGTATAATCTTAAATAACTACCACTTAATTCCAAACACCTAATTTCTACTAACACATCTCAAATGGCATGCAGAGATTTAGATATCGAATAAAACATAAAGTAAAAGTAATATAACTTGAACTAACACAATTAAGATTATCACACGTTCATCTATTTGAATTAAATTTTAAAACAATCATTTTGTTATTAATAATCAATTAATAACAATTATCTCATATCCGAATGGCATGTAGATATATTCGGTGGGGTGAAGGCTTGGATAAAATAATATTGATAATACATTGCATGTTCACCCAACTAACTTAAAACTTCTCTTTGGTAATGGTGAAGGCCTGTGACGTGTGTTCTCCTGAGGTCTGAACCATATAGGACCAATGGTCTCGTCTCGTCTGTCAAACTGGTGATCATTACGATCGCAAAGTGGTCAGCGAGAGCGCAGTTTGCTCAGTCTTTACCTCGTTGCCCCCCGGGTGGTCATTGCGATTTGCTTTGTGGAGTGTCAATGAGCTAAAGTCTAGCACATAAACTTGCGTATCGTTCGTCTGAGAGCTTCTTCCGTTGGCATGGACGGACTGGCTCATGATGGTCATGCCCCTTATCGATACGAGGTTGACTCTCGGATTAGGTATATAGCCTAGACCCCCAATATTTGATGTGGAAACCTTTTCCTGCAGTGGACACAACACGGGTCGACAATGATGATGATTCGACTTATAAAACTTGATCAAAAATTGCACACAAACGAAACATAAGTGGGCAAACGAAAGACGGTTAAATGGTAAAATGTTCAAGCGATAAACATGAAAATCTTGCCCATTTTTTGTTATCAATGTCATATTGAAGATCAAACGACTCGCTTTTCATGATACGCGGAAAGTCATGATCGAAGCGAAAATGAAAACGGAAATGTCGAAGTCAATTTTTAGTTTATCGTATCAATGCTGTTTAGATAAGAGTAGGTACTCTACTGATGGTATCTATCGATAACAGAATTTCAGTTTGCGTAGAATTATTATGTACATATGGGAAAATTTGATATATAATATTTATTACAGGTCATTATTAACTATTCGATAATGTTGGAAATCTGAAATAAATTCAGTTTTTCGATAATCATTTTCTCATTATATTAATTGAAAAGGTAACAGAAATTCAAAAATATAATTGCGTCAATTTTGTTAAGTCTCCTCTCGACCTACTAGGGAGGCCAAATTTACCGTAACTTTCAATTACCTTACTTTTTTACTAATTACCGGTTCAGTAAATTAAATTTTATATAATAACCATGGAAAACCCGGAGAAAAGAGCGAAAAACCGTAAACCTATACAATCCGACATTTTTTTAAATGTGGACGCGCCGTAAACCAGGTCTTTGGAGCGAGCACTTTTTTGAGTTGCTCCGCTCCTGCTCCGTGCTCCGGTTAAAATTTTCAAACAAAATTCTTATTTATTGATTTTTTTTAATTTACCCTAAAATTCACATAAAGAATGAAAATAACGTATTTATTTACAATTAGTTTATTAAAAAAAATATATTATTTAATCAAAAAATCCATATTAGACACCAGAATAGCATTTTTTTAGTGCTCTTAACAAATATTAAATGGTCAGAGTTTTAAGCAAAAACGGTCAGAATAGGTTAGGTTAGGTTAGGGTTTTTAATATTACTCTGACCATTTAATATAAATTCTGACAAACCCAGTTTAAAATACTGACCATTGAGTTTTTATTCTGACCGTTTTGATTAAAATTCTGACTAAAACATGATTAAAATTCTGACCAATGTAAAAAAAAATCTGATAAATGGGATAAAAATTCTGACTATTTAAATAGTGGCCATATTAAATTTGGCACCCCTCTATTTATTTTTGGTTGAGGCTATTTGCAGATACTGTATCTGCGAATTCATGGCTATTTGCAGGTATGCTACATTCGAAATCAGGCACACACACACACATACATGTGCGTATGTGTGTGTATATTTTACAGTTTGAGTGTCCACTCCGTTTTTGCATGAACAAACTAGTCTGTTTATCCACCTTCTAAACGCTCTAGTCCAATTATTTGTGTGATACGACAATTTAAGTTGTTAGCACTCAGATAACGCTCTTATGCTAAACATCAATAAGGTGAAAATTGGTATATCAACTAATGATCGAGAAATACTCTTAATGTCTGCCAATGTCTGCTTAATACGTGTCAGTTTGAACTTCGAGAGTGTTTTTTTAACAAGTTTTCACAACTTAAGCTAAAACGCTAACTCAAGCATGATACTTATGACGTATTTTTTTAGTTTAGACGCAATTATATGCAGATACAATTTGACAGTTGACATTCAAACTAAAATCTACAGTTTGGGTATACCCAAACTAGTATGGGTATAAATAAACAAAAGTGAACACTTGAACTGTGACACACACACACACACACACACATAAAATATACATATCGGAGCACCATAAATTTTCATGCTCCAGCTCCGCTTTCGCTCCGTGCATAAACCCGTCGCTCCGACTGCTCCCGTTTCGCTCCAAAACTTTGCAAACTACACCATACTTGAACCGACAACCTCACCATCAAAGTGTTACCCGCACAACGAAACCGAGCGCACGCCAAATTTCCCCCTACCCCCCGCTTTCCCGACAAATTTCCCGAGGCGCGAGGGCTGGTAACACCCGCGCTGATACCACACGACCCGCGGCCGGGACCGGTCAGTCGATACGCGCCCGCCGACCGCGGCCCCCGCCGCCCCTGGACCCCGCGCCCCCATCCCTCGGGCTCCGCCCCCCGGGTCGACGGTCGCCCCCGCCGTCGGACATGAGACGGCCGTTGGTAATGTCTGCGCCGGTGCGGCGCTCGGTTCGGGCGGGTGTGCGCGCCCCCTTCGCGTCGGCCATGTTCGTTTGTTTTCGGGGGAAGTTCCGGGAAATTCGGCGGTCTCTTTGTTTCCGATTAGGTTTTTCGTTGTGTTTTTCGGTTTTTTGGGTTTGTCGGTTTGGAAGTGGGATCGGTTTCGGGGATTGTTTGGTTTTTGAACGGATGTCGTGTGGGAAATTTCGTGAAAATGCAATCGGTTTTTTTAACAATTATGTCATTTTCTTTTGTTTCAATAACCTTTTTTATTATATACTACTAGTATATAGGCCCGATGTTAATAAAATTGGGATGGTGTGTGTCCGTACCCGATTTGAATATTTAATTAATAAAATCAAAATAGTTCATTTGTTATTGTCACATATAGGCAAAGCCAGTAGTTAGTAGGTAATTAGCATCATATTATAGACGTTAACTGTGAACGCATTAAGACCGTATTAGAATCAATACTATAAAAAGTCGCAAGCGTCATTCGAACAGACACACAGAAATCCGTGATTACATAAAGGGGATATGTTGCTAGTTTGACATTATAAAAATTAATTTTTATGTAAAAACTAAATAAATGATCTTTTTTTTTTTCGAGTTTCCACAAATGGCATTCGTGATGTTTATGACATTCAATCAATCAATGTCATTTTTATCAAAAAAGGATAATTTATGTATGAATGACTGATTCGATTAATAAAAGTTCATTTTCAATATATTTTTATGAATATGTATTTATTTACAAAAAAAATGGAAATTCGATTGCACAAAAAAAAATTTTTTTTTTTCGAAATTCTTTCATATAAGGATGAATTTGAATATTGTACAAAAGATTTTTATTACTTTTATACGTATATATATGTTGTAGTGAATGTGTATTACCAATGAAAGTCATTTTCACTAAAATGAATCCAGAAATAAAGATTGTTGAAATATCTTTATCTAACTTCTAACACTTGATTGAAAAAAAAAAAAAAAACATCCTTTTCCACAATCCATCCATAATTTTAAATTCAAAAATATTTTGATATGGAATTTCTAGAATATCAAAAGTTATTATGTCAATTAAGTTTTCAAGTGTTCACTTATAGTAAATTTATTCACAATGGTCATTCTTACTCGACTTTAATACGGACGAAAAATTTTATACCATTTCGTTGTGATGAAATCATTATTGCGTACTGTTTTCGTGTAGAAATTTCCGTATTACGTTTCGTTTTTGTATACTCCCGAAACTATTTATAGTTAGCATGGTAAACAAAAGCAATGGAAGATCTTCTACTCGGAAAACGGCGCTTTTCGAGCCGCATGATAATAAAACAAGCTAAATTTTTAGTTTATTAATGTACAATAACAAAGTTTAAAGGGCAAATCCTGCATTTACTGTGTTAACTCGAACGCTCTGTTTTAAATATGAAAATGCAATTTGCATACGCAATGATTGTTCCGTTTCGACGTCGACGCTAGGGAAATATGCTTACGTTTCAAAAATACTTTTTTTTTGTTAGATGTAAAATCTTAGTATTTCGTGTTATATTTGAATGAAAAAATAAAAGGGTGTTTCTCGAAAAAAAATAGGTGAAAAGTTTTCAAGAATCGATCAAAAATAAATACGTTCTATTATTAGGGGCAAATTTAAATCAGGTCAACGGAATAGATGAACTAAAACCGATTAGATCAACTGCATTGATGTTCATCGAACTGATTTTTTTCAATATAGATTTCATGATTTTTCCTTTATAAAAACGGATCTTATAAAAAAAATCATGAGAATTGACTCGATTAAATTTCAATAGATTTTCCGAATTTTAGCTTTTGATCGAAGCATTATATAAATGATTTCAATTTGAAATATGCATAATTATGTTTATAAATATTAATAATCATTTTTCTTTTCAGATATAATGCACCAGTATGACGTTAGACATGCACATGAGCCTTTTCGTTCGCCTGAACGCAGTCGCTTACCTCGTCTTCTCGATGACCCTTCAAGTCGGTAAGATCGTCGTTTAAAATTATAATATGTTTTAATTAATTATAAATTATTTAATTTATTAGTTGATTCATAAAAAAAATATGTTTTTTAAGACAATCGCCAACTCATTAATATGGAAAAAATACGAAAATTTTATCTCTTTCAAATAGATTGAAAGAGATTTTTTTTAATAAAGTAGTTGAAAAACATCATAATTAAAATTTATCTATTGAAATTTTCTTTTATTATTTAGAAATTATCAACACTTTGAAGCGCTGTCTAATTGGACTATTTTTAACGATCGTTCGCAAACAAAATAACCCCCTATCGATACAAAGCGAGTAATCTATCTATTATAAATAAAAATGGACGTATGTGCGTATTAATTATGCATGCCTTTACCGCTTATTCAATCGCAATCAATTTTTTTAAATATGTTGATAACGTTTTCGAAAAGATTTCTGTATCATTAAAATTATTTTACAACTCGATCTGACGCTATTTGAAGATGAAAAACAACGCCGGGCCCGAGCAACGCCGGATACCCGAGCCAGTTGCCCGAGCAACGCCAAGTACAATCTGTTAGTAATTAATAAATACAAAAAAAATGATAATGATATTACAGCCGGCGCCATAGACTGCTTCAAATGCGTGTCGATGAACGGCGCCAATGCCGCGTGCGACGACCCGTTCCACAACAACCACTCGACTACCCTGTTGGAGAGTCCTTGCATGGGTGGCAGGAAAGGACGGGATGGACTCTTCCCGGCCACGTCGTGTATCAAGATTGCAGGGGTGTATGGTTAGTATCGCAAGTCAAATTGACCATAGCCGAGTTTTCCCAATTAAGCTTTCCCAGTAAAGTTATCCCAGTCAATGTATTCTAAGCATTTTAGCTTGTTCCAGTAGTTGGCTAAATTTTGCTGTCCTAGACCAGTTGTCCCCGTCCAGTTGTCCCAATCCAGTTGTCCTAATCCAGTTGTCCCAATCCAGTTGTCCCAGTTGAGATGTTCAAATTGAATTGGTTCAGTCGAGTTGTCCCAGTAAAGCTGTCCCAGTCGAGTCATCTCGGCCAGTGTGTTCTAATCGTTTTGGTTCGGTTGATATGTACCAGTCGAAGTGGTCTGATCGAATCGATTCATTGACAGTTGAGCTGTCCCAGTCTAGTTATCCGAGTCGATGTATCCTAATCGTATTAGCTTAGTTGATGTGTCCCAGTTGCAGCTTAATCGCGTTATCTTTGTCGAATTGATTCCGTTGGTTTGTTTCGATCGAATTGTCCCAGTCGAGTTGTCGCGATCAAATTACCATAATCGAATTGTTCACGTGCGAGGTCACATTTTGTGAGCAATGTTTTCCGATGTGAAAACGAAAGGGTGTGTTTGTTGCATCTTCTGGCTACTATCCAAGCTCAAATGTTGGCTTTATTTTGATATATTTTTCACTTTCGACTAGAAAGTGAGAAAGCAAAAGAAATTTTTTGACTTCGTATTACTAAAATGGTCTACAGCAAGCAGCCCTCGGCAACCCATGACCCGCGATTCACTAAGTGACCCGTTTGATGATTTCAATGAATTTTTTGAGATTAACTATTAATTATTTTCCCAATAAAATTTATAATATTATCCACTAAAAACTGTTTCAAAATATACCTACTGACCCAAAACACTTCATAAGAGTCACACTTTGGTTGCTTCTGACCTACACCCAAAAAACGATGCCGAGGCCTTTAGACTCTATAGTATCGACTTACGTATGTAGCGAAACCAAAGATTGAAATTTCGACATAACCATAAATTTAGACTTACATTTCTAACATTATAATCTAAAATACGATCATACATTAAACAAAAACAAAATTTTCAGACGACACAGGAGAACGCATAACAGTGCGAGGCTGCGCCCTAGACAGCGGCACGTTGACCACCGACACTGAAATCATCAGAATGTCGCACTGTGGACGTTTCTATTACGACGACCGGTACGTATACACACAACAACAACAACAACAACAACAACAACAAACACTTGAAATCGAAACAACCCACCTTCCAGCTACGTCCACGGCTGCCTGCAGAGCTGCAACGACGCCGACGCCTGCAACTCAGCACCGTCCCTCCTGAAGCCGCTGTTCGGCCAGACCAAGCACGGAGTCCTGCTGATGCTGTCCACGGCCCCCTTCGCCGGCATCTTCGTGTCCTTGCTGTACACCTTCCTGCATCAGCGGTGCTTCATGGCGAGACACCGGCCGAGGATGTACAGGACGACTTCACATGGCGTAGCGATGAGCTAACGTCCGTTTGATAAGCTCTGTAACACTTCAAATGTTTATTTTGTCGTCGGTTTCGTTTGTAGGTATGATACGTGCATCGCTAAGCATTCTACTTCTTTGAAGATTTATAATAATACGTGTGTGTGACTTTCTAGCCTTCATTGTATACGCTGAAACTGTGTAAAGACGCACACTTAATCGACACGCAATTCTTTGGGAATTTATAGTCAAATATATAGTAAAAATGTCGTCATAGTCGCGATACGGATTTCCAATTGTTCGTTTAGTATTTTGTGATTTTTTTTTTTGATCGTTATATTTCACATATGCATTGTTCACGATATAAATATATTTCATGATTCACGAACTATTCAATTTAATCCAATGAGTCTATTGATTTTATAGTTGTAAGAAGATATGAAAAAAAAAGTCAAAAATTATTTAGGAGAATGCTTTAGCTTTATAGAAATAGTTTTAGTTATGTAATCGTCAGGATTTAAATATGACGCATTGTTTTCCATTATTTTTTCGACTATCAGGCTTACTAGCTATAATATGAGTTAATTCTTTTTTAATATGTAGAAATAATTCCACATTATTTTTACTACCCAAATTCTATTATGTTAAAAAATTGATATTTCGTAATTTTCTTTTCATATCATGTTTCGTGACATACACTTTAAATATATATTAACGTATGAATGCCAGAATAAATAATGAAATTATATATTCGAGCTCATAATAAAATATTGAATTAAATACCTTATTGGTCCAATAATACAAGAAATAGAAAAATATATATATAAATAAAATTTTATTATTTTTTATTCGTATGAAATGCAGTAATTCGAATGTTTAATGTTGAAGTAAAACGTTATATAATTAAAAAAGTATTATGTAAAAACGGAATAACATGGTATATAGCTAAATGTCCATTATGAAAATTAATGCATTTTATAACATTTGTATGTTTTTTTTCTCAAAAATAAATTTAATCGCAATATTTGGAAAATGCAATATATTCTACACTAAGTTTTGGAACTCAATTAATAACTTTATAAATGGAATTATATTATTAAAATGTACAAATAATGTATATCCATATTACAACTTTTGGGATTTTTCTGGTATTAATCGCTTAATTTATAAACAATATCCCATTTTGTTTAGGTTGATTTTTCTCACTTTATAATGTATTATTGTGCAATAACTGTTTCAACACTTTTTGAAAAAAAAAAAAAACAACAAAGCCACATTTGAACTGTCTTCCAATAAGATTTCAATGAGGATATTTGAAACAGTTATTTGCTTAGGATTATGTTACAAGTTCTTCAATTAATTTATTTAGCAATTGATTTCAATACTTTGGAATTCAACACAAATCATGTATCAAGAAATATCATTTTTATATATCTATATTTTATTTACTATATTATTTTTAATATATTATATCACTGAAATTTTAGAAGTTTTTATCCTTGATGTTGTAAATAAAATTAATTTTGCTAATCGTCTTATTCTCATGAATAATATTTGTACATAAAGAAACATTAGTAAAAGTTTAATAACTTTGTTATGAAATACGAAAGGACCAACAGGATTATTGCATTTAATACTAAATTATAATTTCTTTTACTATTGAATTATTTATTTACACGAATGGAATCAAGCAAAATATTATAATGGGAAATTAAATCGTTTTTAAATATATATTTAAAAAAATATTGTATTTCAAGGCACACATTTATAATAACTTTTTCACTTTTTTTAATAAAATTATTCTATTTGCAAATTTATGAAAAAGCTATAGATAAGATCATACATATTTAATTATAATCAAAACATAAATTATTTAAAATCAAGCATTTTATACTATTGTGAAATAATTAGAGCATAAATACGTTTAAAATATTCTTGTATTAAGTATCGAAGAATTGTAACACGATGAAAATAACTTTTATCAACGATAATTATTTTAAATCTATCTGATAGATTTATTAATACCTCTTCAATTAAAAAAAATGTATTCTTTCACTATATAAAAGAAATGTTGATGTCGATTATATAACACTGTTAAAAAATATAATTTTTAACTTAAATCATATAAAATGTTAAATATATTTCTTGTATGTACACAAATACTATATTAATTGAAATAGTTTACAGTGAAAACTATTGAAGTATGTGATTTACAGAAAATTCTTGGGGACCAAATTGAGTCTAGGTAGAGCCCCAATTTATTGGAAACAACTTTTCGATTATGGAAAGAAATAGTTTTCTAAAACCTTCACATATTTATTTCTATAACTGAAGCTTTCTATGTAAATTAATCTTACATAAAATAATGTTTGTATTATAAATTGAATAAAAAATATTAATTGATAATATAAAAGTAATTATTAAGAAACTGAGAACAATAAATATAACATATCAGCATAATCCTTTGCGCAAAAATGTTCGTATTGTACAATTGTAATTATAATTGTCGAAAATGATAAAAAAGCACATACATGACCAGTAATTCAACAGATTTTCATTTATTACCCTTTTTAAACACACTGCACGAAAAATATATTCCTTATTCAAATGTCTGAAAATAATTTTTACCCGAAGCTTTTCAATATTGTTATAATTATTTAAAAGAATATAAAATCTGAAATGAAAAATTTCCCTGAACGTAAACAAAATCGAAAAATTCGGTATGTCTATTTTATAGAAATAGTAACCAACTTTTTTACAAAAAGTTTAGTTAATATGAACGTTTTTGTTAATGTTCACGCATTTTAAAGGCTTTCCTCGATTTTCGATTTTCAAAATTAGGATACAAAAACGAAACCACTTTTTTTTTTGTTTAGTTTAAAATATTCTACATAACATGACCTATCATCTCTTTGTGGCTTTTTTCTCTTTATCAATCCTTTAAGGAGACGTTTGTAACACCCTGTACAGAGCAGAACAACGACAAAGACTGATCAAGTCGAATAATCGCCAATAGTAATCCGAGCTTCAGGTTTTAGCGGCTTTTCCTCAAACCTGCAAACACACATACTAGTTTTAAAAACTAACAATAAGTAAGAATTCAACCCACACTGGACTTTAGCTTTAGCTTTAGCACTTTATTGCAGGCATGGAGGCTTCGGACTTTCGAAATGGCAAGAAGCCTTTGCGTGTCTGTGTGGGAAAATCTCCGCGAATAACAAATCACCACAACGGGATTCTTCACCGACATTTCATGGGTTACGATGTGTTAAGTTAGTGCAGAAGTGTTAAGTTAGTGCGCAGAAGTCGTCATGGTGATTGATGATGTATGAGTAGGATGTGTTGAGTTGGTCTTGTTTATTTAGAATATGAAGGCCAATTGAGTTTATTGAGTCGCATATTTGAATCGTTAGCTTGTTCGGTTAATTGACTCGGTGTTTATAGAATCGCATGGAATAAATAATTTAAATTACGCATAGTATGTTGATATTCAAGTAAAAAGTTATGTTATGAAACTGGTTAAATTATTTATAAAAATTTTAAATTGACAGTTTTATGGAGATACAGTTTGATTGAATGAACCATAAACCATTTGGAAAAAAATTTCGTTTGCGGCACCTTTTTTGTCTGATTTTACACTGTTGATATAATTTTTTTTTTTTTTGTAGAAATATTAAATAACTTAAGATAAAATCTCAGTATCAATAAAGAAAATTAATAGTTTTATGATGATATAGTTTAATTAACTAACAATAAGACGTTTGAAAAAATTTTTTGTCTGCAGCGCCATTGTTGCCTTACTTCTACAATTGCTTATTGTAGAATTATTAATAAACTAACCAAAGAAAAAAGACTGCTAGGAGAAATTAAGTGAATTTATAGTTTTCGGTGATACCTACCTACAGTTTGATTGAATAAAACATTTGTTAAAAAAATTTCGCCTGTGACGACTCTTTCGTTGTTTGACATGGTTCTAAAACATTTAACCCTGAACAAATATCACAGGCCTTCATATCTAAAATTAAAATCATTATTTCTTAGCTATTTATAAAAAACAAAAAAATTAAATGGTCAGAATTTTGATCATGTTTCGGTCAGAATTTTAATCGAAAACGGTCAGAATAAAATGATGACTTGTCAGAATAAAATAATAAATGGTCAGAATTTAACAACAAAATGGCCAGAATAGGTAATGTTAGATTAGGGATCTTAATATTATTCTGACCATTTAATATAAATTCTGAAAAACCCAGTTAAAATTCTCACCAAAACATGATTAAAATTCTGACTGATGTCAAAAAATTCTGATAAATGGGTTAAAAATTCTGACAAACCATATTTAAATTCTGACCATTTAAATAGTAGCCATTTTAAAAAAAACCTTGAAAATAATATAAAAATTGAGCATCCCAAAATTTTTCATCGCTAAATCACAGTTTTAACGGTTTTCGATAACTGTTCGAAGCCCAAAAAAAACTGAAAAATAAAAATTACAACCATTTCCCTCGACACGCAATAAGTTGGCAGCCATGGCGTAGTATCGAGGCGGTTTCCCCCCCGCCACCCCGCCTTGTTCCGCCGACCCATGCTTGTGTAGCGATAGCGTGTGCGACGTTCGTATTTTTCCGCAATTGTTTGCGCGTCTTTTCACCATTTCACCAAACAAATTGAACAATCGGCCATTAAACTCGACAGCCGACCGACATGTCGAAGCGACGCATCGACGTGACGGATCCGTTCATCAAAAAGCGCAGGTTTTTATTATATCCATTGTCAGCATTTTGACGTTTCGATTTCGATTATTTCTTGTATGATTTTCATTTACGTATTCGGAGTACATAACCTGATCTTATGGTTCGTTTTGTGTAAAGGGAAGAACAGGCTGCGATCGCCGGTACTAGCAACGATGGGGAAAAGAGAGGAAATGCAGCCTCCGGTACTTTGCCGTTGCAGGTGGTTCCAGCAGCTGGATCCGGGATCAATATATACACAGGGCGTGCTTACAGTCAAAGATATCATGAGTTATATAGAAAAAGATTGGGTTCGTATCCTAATTTTGAAATTAAATATGATATTTCAATGGCTACTACAGTAATCTCTCCTATAACGACCCTCCCTATAATGTCTGCGGCGTCCCCCCTATAACGTCGAACCTATCTTGTCGTTATAGGGAGATTACTGTATATAAATGGTCAGAATTTTTATCCCATTTATCAGAATTTATTTGGCATTGGTCAGAATTTTAATGTTTTGGTCAGAATTTTAATCGAAAAGGTCAGAATAAATATTTAATGGTCAGAATTTTAACTGGGTTTGTGAGAATTTATATTAAATGGTCAGAATAATATTAAGATCCCTAATCTAACCTTACCTATTCTGGCCGTTTCGTTATTAAATTCTGACCATTTATTATTTTATTTTTATGGTTCATCATTTTATTCTGACCGTTAAATTTTTTGTCTTTTCCAATATGGTATAATTCATTTCGTTTTTAGGTCTGCCTGTATTTGAGTATCGTGCCGAATTTATGAGACTTTTAGCGGAAAGTCAGTGTATAGTGTTGGTTGGTGAAACTGGGTCTGGGAAAACTACGCAGATTCCGCAATGGTGATATTTCGATACCTTAATTAAATAGTTTAATGTTAATCTTTTTCATATGTTGAAAATGTTTCGTAGGTGTGTAGAATATTCACGATCCGTTGGAAAAAAAGCGGTAGCGTGTACTCAACCCAGAAGAGTGGCCGCTATGTCTGTGGCGCAGCGGGTCAGCGAAGAAATGGACGTAGTTCTCGGACAGGAGGTCGGCTACAGTATACGTTTCGAGGATTGCTCTGGACCAAATACTAAATTGAAGTGAGATTTTTACGTATTTAAGTCTTTTGAAACTCGCTCGTTAGACTTGCGCAAATGGCCGACATGTATGTACATGAGTACCATATATTATTTATTGATGTATTTTTTTAGGTATATGACGGATGGTATGTTGCTACGTGAAGGAATGTCTGATCCGATTTTAGAACAATACCAAGTGATTTTGCTGGATGAAGCTCACGAACGTACCTTAGCCACCGACATTCTCATGGGTGTGCTCAAAGAAGTCGTAAAACAACGGCCGGATCTCAAATTAGTTATTATGTCTGCGACGTTGGACGCTGGCAAATTTCAACAATATTTCGATAATGCCCCTCTTATGAATGTTCCCGGTTTGTATATTTTATTTTCTTTTAGATTAATATCAAAATTTTCCCGATAAAAAATATTTTACATTCTTTTTTCAGGGCGTACTCATACTGTAGAAATCTTTTATACACAACACCCAGAACGAGATTATTTAGAAGCTGCCATAAAAACGGTTATTCAGATTCATATGTGCGAAGATATAGCCGGAGATATTTTGCTCTTTTTAACCGGCCAGGAAGAAATAGAAGAAGCATGCAAACGAATAAAAGTCGAAATCGATAAATTAGGCCCAGACGTAGGTGAATTGAAATGCATTCCACTTTATTCCACATTACCACCCAACTTGCAACAGCGTATTTTTGAACAAGCACCTCCTAGAAAAACTAATGGAGCGATAGGCAGAAAGGTTATAATTCAGATTTTCAATTTATGCACATTTTAAATTATATATATATGAAAATAAATTTGCTTTTCAGGTTGTGGTGTCAACAAATATTGCAGAAACGTCACTCACTATCGACGGTGTTGTGTTTGTGATTGATCCTGGTTTCGCTAAACAAAAAGTTTACAATCCGAGAATTAGGTATTTTTTTTTATATAAAAATAATGATTAGAACATAATTATTTATTGTTGTGTTCGAATTTTTTCAGAGTCGAATCTTTATTGGTATCACCGATCAGTAAAGCGTCGGCTCAACAAAGAGCTGGTCGAGCCGGTCGTACTCGTCCTGGAAAGTGTTTCCGATTATATACGGAAAAAGCGTACAAACATGAAATGCAGGAAAATACTTATCCTGAAATTCTAAGATCTAATCTTGGTTCAGTTGTGCTCCAATTGAAGAAATTGGGTTTGTTTCATTTATTTGATTCGGAAAAAAAATCGATTTCCACAATTAATAATTTGGATAATTTCATTTCCATTTTTTCCCATTAAGGTATCGATGATCTGGTTCATTTCGATTTTATGGATCCGCCTGCTCCCGAAACTCTTATGAGAGCTTTAGAATTGCTCAATTATCTTGCCGCTCTTGGTATGATGTTTTTAGATGAAATTCTTCTTTCATCCAAATATTTAAACTTGACATATTAACTGAATATTCTCAAATAAATAAATTTCAGATGACGACGGAAACTTGACAGATCTCGGCGCAGTGATGGCAGAATTCCCGCTGGATCCGCAGCTGGCTAAAATGTTGATCGCTTCGTGCAACCACAACTGTTCTAATGAGATACTTTCCATCACAGCTATGCTCTCAGGTAGCCGGGGCGAACCTGGCCAAATTAATGCCTAATGATTTTAAATCTTTGTTTTTGAAAATCTTGCCCCATCAGAAGTTTCACATAGTTTATATGCCCAAATATTTTCAAATTAAAATTAATTATCTATGTGAAATACATCAATACATTCCGTATTGATCAGTCCATTTTGAAATGTTCATAGAAATATTTTTTGATATATTCAGTTAATTCATAAATCAACTAAATTAGTATCACACATCTGACAAATAGATTGAACTTGAATAACTTAGTTGGTGTTTGAATGTTTGGTTAAACAATTGGTATTTTATTCCAAACTATCGAACACATTTTGTGACGAATGAATTGCTTAAATTATTTAACTTTTGCAAAGAAAGAGACGAAAGAAAGGATCACAAGTTTGTCTGACTAATTGTAAAACAGTCATATCGTAGATTAAATATATGAATTATAGAATAAAGTGATGATAAAATGTCGTGCGAGTATTGTGAAAGCAGTGCGAAAGGCTGTGCATGTGTGTGTGAATGATTCGGTCAGGTAGTGTTTGCGTGTGCGCCAGAAGGCGGGCGGAGCGCGGCAGACGACGACGGCAACGGCGGCGGTGGCGCGCTCCGCCCCCTGAACGGTTGAAGTAACGTGGCGGCGCCGCACATTATGCTCAGTACCGCAGTGCTTCGTCCGGCCCAATGAAGCTAGGAGTGCAGCTGACGATGCCAAGATGCGATTCGCCCACATCGACGGTGATCACCTGACGCTGTTGAACGTTTATCATGCCTTCAAACAAAGTAAGATCAGTAAAAATGGCTTACCACCTATGAATCTACCAACCCCCCAAGTTGTGAAACGCATTTATACGCGTACATGCACCTATGCATACAGAGATTAGCGTGCCTAGTTTTTAAATTGGCGGCTGGCATTACGTTTATCCATGTACATGCACCTATACTCATTCGCAGTTTGATAGTTGGTCGTATGAAACTTTTTGTTCAGGTATCGAAGCAGTCATTAGAGTATTCAACACTACGATCAATTCATCAACATAAAATCCAATTTCAGTCGTTAGGTTGGGTTGGGTTCTATTTCGTATAGAAATAATCAACTGAAGTTTAACATTAAAAGTTGGACGTGAATGTGCATGAATGCAGGGTACCAACTTAAAACTTATAACTGGATTTGTATACATATGCGTTTCACCGCTTGGGAGGTTTGGTATGTTCATGGACGGTACATCACCATTACTGTAAGATCTAGGATTTGTATTACGTTTTCTTTTTTGTTCATTTTTATCATGTCGGATATTGTTGGTAGATTTGGAAGAACCCAATTGGTGCTATGATAATTTCATCAATTACCGTTCGTTGAAGTCTGGCGATAACGTTCGACAACAATTAGCTAGAATTATGGAAAGGTTCAATCTGAAGAAAGCTAGTACGGACTTTAACAGCAAAAATTATTACATTAACATTCGCAAAGCTCTCGTCGAAGGGTTCTTCATGCAGGTATGCGTGTGTGTATTAGATTGATATACAAAAATTGTTTGTTTTAAAAATTTATGTACTTTCAGGTCGCTCATTTGGAAAGGTCTACTCGTTATTTGACTGTCAAAGATAACCAAGAAGTACAATTACATCCTTCTACTTGTCTCGGTCACAAACCAGAATGGGTGATTTATAATGAGTTTGTGCTCACTACCAAAAATTACATTCGTACAGTAACCGACATTAACCGTATGTGAATTTATTACTTTTCACATTATTGCATTTATTACAATTTATTTCATATCGAATTTATGTTTATTTTCCAGCTCAATGGCTATTGAAAATTGCACCTCAATATTACGACATGAACAATTTCCCACAGTGCGAAGCTCGTAGACAACTCGAACTTTTACAAGAAAAAATGGATTCCAAACATTATCAAGAAGGTTTTTAATTAGCAGGAATTGACAGAATTTATTGTTTTTTTTTAATTTTTTCTGCCAAGTAGAATTTTTAATTTTCCATACTTAGGTTATTAGTTCTTGTATATTTTTGGTAAGCAACAAAAATGATGTATGTATTATTTTTTTAAACTGTATTGACTTGAAGTTTAATTATATGAATTAAAAGTTTTACAAAATAATATTTTAATCTCATTCATTTTATATATTTAGTTTCATAAATATTTTTACGATCGACAACATATTCATAATTTTAATTTTCAACCAGAAGAAATAAAAAACAATTTATACATAATCAAAATTTTTATTTTCAATACACATAAAATTCTTAACAAACGCCTATATAATAAAAAACAAAAACCACACGAAATCGATCAGATTCAATAACCATGACAGATAGACAAACGACACTAGAACACACACAATAATTCACATGTTCATCTGTCCGACCGCATCTGACTCACGCGTCCGCGAAACGTCACATATTTATTTACCATCACAAATTATTTAGCGTCACGCAGTTGGCACGAATGCGCCTCTATACATACACGCCCTTCCCACCGAAGTGTGCGTGTTTCGAGCCAGTGTCGGTAGCGGGCTGTGGTCGATGCACACTGCACGGTGCAAGTCGTTCCAGGCCCAGGCGCGTGGCAGATCCATCGGTGAGCCCCGTCGTCCGCCGCTTAACCGCCGTCGACCGAAGCGCGTCGGGGGCGGAGCCGTTTCGGCCGAGGCGCAGTAGGCGCGTGCCGAATTATCGAGTGCATGCATGTTGCATATGCGCGCACACTCCTGGGCCTAGTCATGGGTGCGTTCGATTTATCGATTTCGTCTTTGTCCCGTTTGTGGGGGCAGTCGTGGTTGTCGCGGTGTTTATAGTGGTGGTTCTCGGAACTGTGTCGTTTTGTGTTTGTGGATTACAAAAAAGAGGTTCCCAGAAGTTTGCCTGGATGACAATAGCGTGCACGGTGTTGTCATATATTGGATTTTGTAGTTTCGAAGTTTTCGGTCGTATAATTGGGGGGGGGGGGGGATCAAAACAACTTTTTGTATGTATGCCATATTTTATATTTGAGGAGCTTGGAAGTAAATAGTCCTAAGCGCCAAAATTATAAAATTGAGTTTCTTTTATTTACTACAAAAATTAGTACTTTTATTACAGAAATTAATAAATAATTCCACATTCTCTCAAAAGATGACAGTATTAGTCGGGTTACTCCTAGTTTTATTTACATTTAAATGCATGTAAACTGTTTTTCTTAATATCTCCAAAAGTGATCCTCACTTCATTTCATATGTGTAAATTCAAGACATTTCAAGAATTATTCAGATATATCATGGTCGTATATCTCGATTCGGATAAAAGAAATCAACACTCCGCACCAAATTATATTAGTGACATCTAGACATGTTTCCATTCCATTTTCTTTTTAGAAAAACTTTAGGGGTTGGTTGGGGCAAAGCTGCATATCTCTGTTATTAAAACTAAACATATTTATTTAATGTTCAGTCAAAAGTCTGAACATATTTATTACTATATAGTAAATAGGCCCGATGTTAATAACATTGGCTGTGGATTTGCTATGAAACGGAAAACGATAAAATGTGAGAACCCAATTGTGTGTACCCAATTTGAATATTTAATATTTAGTTAATAAAATCAAAATAGTTCATTTGTTATTTGTTTGTGAAACATAGGCAAAGCCAGTAGTTAGTAGGTAATAAGCATCATATTATAGACGTTAACTGTATACGCATAAAGACCATATTAAAATATCTATATCTTTAAAATCGTAAACGGCATTTGAACACACAGAAATTCGTGATTATATATAGAGGATATATTAATGGGTTAAGTTGAACATATCTTATTCAATCAGATGTTCAGATCGAAAATATTTTATTAGTGTCACTATATTGATATGGTACGGAGTGATTATTTAGCATAGTAGCCCCTTCTGGCTACCACTGTGCCAATAATAACATACACAACCTTACAACACTGACAATTTTTTGAAATGTCTGATTAATTAGATCACATAGTCCTCCAATTGTCTTAAAATGTGTATTGTGTACTAATGTTGTTTGAACACACATCAACAATAAAATAGACATAGAAAATTTTCCTTTATAATCCTTCTTCACATTTCAAATCGATTACATCATGTTTGAATAATATTTCATGTGAAATCGATTAAACCATGTTTATGTTATTGATACTATCTGTTTATCGTACTTACTCAATGTTTGATATTGCGTCTCATTATTTTATTTTTGCAAACATCTTTATTTATACTTTTTCGTTTCAGTCGGTGTTCGAACTATGCTGAGTTTATGGGTAATTCGGGGGTATACGTCATCGGAGTAAACGAATAGGATGGGGCAATCCATCTCCAGTGGAAATATTCCCTCAATATTTACATGGTCATCCGATAGTCCCAGAAGTGCTTCGTCGTTGTCAAACGAATTCCGCGATTGTAGAAAAGTAGAATCTGTCGATGAAGAAACAGAGGACCGTCAGCTTAGGAAAAACTTTAATTCTTTCAGTTGTTTTCGATCTTACGATACTTCCGACGATACTGTCGAAGTGAAAATTATAGAAACTCAAACGCAGAATATTGATAAAAACGTAAACGAAGATATGCCATCTTCGAAAAAATGTTACAATTTTTGTAACGGTGATAATATTGAAAATAGTGAACATTGTGCCGATAACCCTTCTTTGTGTCATCAAAACATGCAGTCGTCTAGAAATGATTCATTAGAGATAAACGGTAATCAAACGAGCCCGATTCAGAGTTGCTCGTTTATCAATTCAGAATTACAAAAACGAGGAGGGACTTCTACCAGCATCAATAGATACGTCACTGCTTTCACTGATATGAGTTTAGATGATGAATCCAAGGATAGCAGTGGATTCAGAAATGCAGCCGGAAAATCAAACGAATGTAAAAGAACATCTAAACAAAAAAAGAATAATTTTAGAGAATGTAACGGCTGCTCAAAAGAACCTAAAAACAACAACAAATTAGGCGCAAAGAAAAAGAGCACTTGGATGAGATTCTATGGATCGAAATTAGGTAAAGGTAGTAACGCTAAACTTCCAACAAACCCTACAACATCATCGCCATCATCTGACGTAGACTCTGCTTGTGTTTGTACATCTTACAAAAAAGTTGATGATAAGCAAGACGATTCAGATTCAGAAGTTTTATTCCCATGGAAGCCTGACACGTCGAACGGCAATCAAAGCACCTCAAATTGGAGTTTGGTTACGGGCACGTCAAATATGCTTTATAATATACCGAGTAGGGGAAACGACTGCATATCATGTGAAGGATCGCATTGCCATCTGGAGTGGAATGCGATAGCAGATTTATCCAATATAAGACGATTGCCAATCAATATTACTGTAACTCGCGTCGGACCAACTGCTGGTTCACAGAATCCTGGATCCGGAGAGAATAATCTGATTCTTCTTTCTCTCGGATCTCAAAGACCTTTTGATTCTAGGTATTGCAAATTTTTGTGGTATTTTTGTCGTTCTTTATAAATTATTATACTGATTTTATTGTCATAGAATGAGGTCAGATGAAAACCAAATTGAAGATTGTGATGTGAGAGCTAGGTTGAGGAGAGCATTTGAAATTGACGAAGGAATCGAAATTCCATCTAGTGTTTTCAATTCTCCCCAATTTCAAGTAAATTTATTTTCTGCCTATTATGTACATAATTTTGTATTTGGATTTACTACATTTTATTTCTAGGTGGTTAGCCCAGAAGAATTACGCGCATTATTGTTCCAACAACAAATACCAGCATCAGCCACGTTTATTGATAGAGCAACTCCTCAGCATGGCCGTATACATACTCAGGTTATTTAGTAGAAATATTGAATTAATGTAATTAAATCTTATATTGTAGATTACAAATGTTTTCTTTTAATTTTTAGGTCGATTACATTCACTGCTTGGTACCAGATCTTCGCTCCATTACAGGATGCAGCTTTTATTGGGGCAAAATGGATAGATATGAAGCAGAAAGATTACTAGACGGAAAACCTGAAGGTAAATTTCGATAATTTTTATTTTGAATATATATTTTATCAATGCTAATAATTTTTCTTTGTTGTTAGGTACATTCTTATTACGTGATTCTGCGCAAGAAGAATACCTATTTTCTGTATCATTTAGAAAGTATCAACGATCACTTCATGCCCGTATCGAACAATTTAATCATAAATTCAGTTTCGATTCTCACGATCCAGCTGTTTTCGCTTCTGAGACAGTCACAGGTAAAATATGTCACTGTAATTTCCTTTTTGACTAGCAATAAAATTATTTTTATTTACTAATCATTAAATTGTGTTCAGGTTTAATTGAACATTACAAAGATCCGACATGTGTTATGTTTTTCGAGCCAATGTTGACTGCGCCGTTAAGCCGTACCTTTACTTTCCCCCTTCAACATCTCTGCAGAGCAGTAATTGTTTCTTGTACAACATATGATGGTAATATTTGTTTTTTCACTATATATTTTATTTTTAACATTTTTCAATAATGTACTCAATAATGTTTTATTTCCATAGGTATCAATGAACTACGGTTGCCCCAAGGTATCAAAGCTTATCTTAAAGAATATCACTATCGCCAACGAGTACGAGTAAAAAGATTTGATGTTTCCCCAGATACATCGGAAGAATCTCAGTAAAAAATTGTATTATTCAAAATATTTTATTATTAAAAGTATACAAAACAGATTTAGTGACAATTCTATGTATTTTGACAAATAATGTTATGTTTAATGTTTAGTTGTTCAAATATTTAAAAAGACAAATTCACTTTAGAAAGTATTTTTAGTTTGAAAAGAGATGAAAAACAATTATATTCATTTTATGTGGTCACAAAAAGCCATTATCGTTAGAATGAATTTAATGAACTTTGAAATCTAGAATATGATTTCAGTATTGCAGTTTATCGAGAGAATCACATGATGTTATGAACTCCAAATAGAAACGTGACCAATAAGAGTTTGTAATTATCATGGCTTGTTCAATTGCTGTATCAAATGACGATAAAACTTAATTGTTATTCTTATGATTTAACCACTATATTACTATATATGTACTGTTTAATGTTTTGAGATTGAAAAATTTATGATGTTTATGGGAAAAGTTACTAAACGAGTTGCAGTATGAATTATATCAATCATAATTGGGATGTTACTGAATATTTGGAAGATGCCCAACATTAGCATCTGTCCTTTATCCAGGCATGATATTTATAAATACATGCTGATTGTCATATATATATGTATATATATATTGTATGGTGCTTGAAATGTGAAAAAATGTGATATGAAGATGTATTGTGGAAAAAGAAAATCTATTTATATATAAATAAAAAATTACTTACGTGTATTTTTGAAATGAAAAACAATATTTTTGAACTGAGAACTTTTAAAGTTCATAATATTGTTAAGTTTTTTGAATGTATTATACTAATATCATTAAATATTATAAATGTGTAGTTGCTTGGAAAATGTGTTAAAAATTCATAAAAAAACAGGGATAATTAAGAATTTCAATTTTTTAGCATTTTGATTAATACTGTAGTTACTTTTATCAATTTTTTGTGTGCTTTTTATTTGCATTAAATATGAATATATATTTTAATCTATGTATATAATATAGTTTGATTCAAAAAAGTTGTAATTAATTTTTTCATATTTTAATTTTTTCTAGCTTATTTATTTTGAATTCAGTATTGTTGATAAAAATCTTCAGTTTATTAAATTTTAAAAGTATGTATTTGTATATTAGAATTAATATTATTATTAACATGTATGCGATTTATTAAGTTACGATTTG
>JAOXNN020000043.1:516494-537331 GCA_028571205.2 Hydropsyche betteni | reverse complement strand
GATTTGGGTTAAAGCTATGAATTTAATGAGTTCACTAGATTTAAATATATATATATATATATATATATACAGACTATTACATATATGTAGATGGAAATTTCATAAAAAAATATTTTCATTTTCGTATCCGTAAATAGTTAATTTAGTTAATACACATATGATTTGATTGTATATATTCGAAAATAATCAATAATAATTTATGCTATTTGTATGGAACTCCCAAATTAATTCCACACTCAGTATTTTTTTTATGCCGTAAAAAACCCATAATTGATATTTTTGAATTAAATAAGTAACATGATTAGTTAGTTGTGTATTACATCAAAATACATCTGATTATATTCACACTCGATGTGTTAATTATTTGGAAGATGTGAAATGATTATCATATAAGAAAATGTTAAAGCATGGTTCATATGTGCATATTTTAATCATGGTTGTATAAGTATTATGAATAAAAAAAATACATGTGACATAATAAGATTTATTTATTTTTTCATCAAAATAATCTTTCCGAAGCAAATGTTTTACTTTTATATTGAACAAATTTAAGTCAACCAACTCCATATACAAAACACTAAATGGCTCCGGCCACTTTATCCCGATACACCGAAATCGGTCTAAATGACAGTCATTATCACGACATAATCCCAATGTATTTTGTGTGTACACAATATTGAATAATGCGTAGATAAAGACTTGTAGTTTTCTTCGTTGGTTGCTTATCATAGAAAAATCAGAAAACATTTTCAATACATCTTAACTCAATTCAAAAGATTGAAATATTAAGATTCATTTTCCTATTAATTCAAATATTTTAAAGTTGAGATTTATACTAAATGTATATTATCGAAGTTAAGCGAGATGCGGTGTGGTCAGCAGAAAGACGCGTTTTATTTTCGATTTTCAACTATAGATAGACATAAGAATCATAATATATGATAACTTTTAATAAAAGAAATGATGTCGTTTATTTCATATGAAAAAGTGCATATGAGATCAGACTAATATCTTTGACCGTTCGTTGTTGTATATTTTATCGTAATGTTTTAAAATGAACATATGCAAAGCAAGTAAGAGGTCTTTTGTGTAAATCGAATGTCCCGCTGAGTTTCAGCTTTCAGCATAAATCAAATGTCTACTGTAAAAGAACAAAAAAATGCAACTATATGCAGCACATCGACCGGTATTGCATAAAGTGATTGGAAAATGCAATTTTCTAAAATTCAATGAAACCAACGATTTTGTTTGCATTTTTCATCGAGCTTTTGTACACGAAAATTCAATACTTCAATTATAATATTTTCAACGTCGAAAAGGACGCCATTATACATTTCACATAAAAAAATTTAACACGAAAACCCATTTATGAAACAAAAATAGAAAAACGAGAATTTTCATACTCATTTAACATTTAATTACGCATTTATCAACAAGTGAAAGTACACGAAGAATCCAATAAAAGCCTACCCATCTCCATCATTGATAAACGACAATTTTTTTTTATAAATCGAATTTTTCATAAAAAACGCCTAGGAACAACTCAAGCCGAGACTTCTCGTTATTTCAATCAAGATACACGAACGGAGAGATATTATTAAATCAGACCCGTGTAAACTGATATAATTTGCAAGACCGTTTTTTGAATTTGTTCTATATATATTACAAAAAAACATATAATACACACGAAACGTTTTATTCGGACTAATTAAACGGCCGTATCGTCACGCTCGTTTGCGCGGGAAAACGCGGACGAATAATCGATTCGATTAACAACGACTTTGAAATATCGTTTTAGCACGTATGTATTCGGTTTGATTGATATTTTGCGTATATTAACGTTTTGATGCTTAAATATTAATTTAGATTACACTAGGTTAGGCTTAATAGAGTGAGGTTATGTTATGTTTTAGAATATGTTTGATTATATGAAATTAATTATTATAAAATTGAACCGTTCAAAAAATATATTGTTTTCTTTATGTTGTTCTACGGGGTCGGGACGCAGTGCTGGCAATTAAGAGCGCGAAACCTTTTGATGTTGTTTTAAAAGTCATATCGCATTTCCACGTGAAAAATTAATCAAGGGAAGTTGGAAAAGTACGAGTCTTTGCTGCGTTTCACCTTGTCATTTAGTTACATTTCATTTCTCGAAAGTTGGCAATTACGTAAATCGAACGATCAATTCTTTTATAATTGCTGTTTTTTATATAAAATATACCCAATTTGTTACGTGCAGTAGTGCATTCTGGATGGTTAGTTGCTGAAGTGTTTGTGGTGTCTAATTACAAACGGTACTTTCAGTAATGGTATTTAGTAAATGGTAACTTTAGTAGTTTGGTTTCTACTTTTATTTTTATCTTTTGCCATAAATACCTTGCTTGAACAATTTGATAAAAGTATAGTATTATAAAATTTGTTTTATATGCGATGTAATTCATTTTATTTTATCGATAGGATGTTTCAGCATATTTATAATTACAATATTTAAATAATTTTCATAGTTAAAATATTCTTGAATTAAACACATAATTTAAATTGCAATCTCTATCTACAATTATAGAAACACTTTTTTTATAAATTAAACTAAAAAAAATTATACTTACACAATCAGTATACATAACATACAACTCATAAATGAATATCAATTTTCAACGCACCTATAATCAAATTTAAGCTACAATAAACAACTTATGCACCATTATCGGATGTTTCGACAATTTTTAAACGCTTCTAACTCGAAACCATTTAACAATCCAAACCCTTGACATCCCCTTTTTAAAAATAATAACAATAAAAACTCCACTTCCACCAAAATTCATACAAACCAACTTCGAACCACCCTATAAACGACCATCGCTTCGAAATCATCCAACAACCCGAATCCTCAAATTTCCCCATCGCAAACACCAAAAAAACTCCACCAACCATCACACACAGCCTCCAAACGAAGCAGCCCATCCACCCTATACCGTCGGACAAGCACACACCCTCAAAAGCGCGAACAAAATTATATAATTTCGACTTTGCGCAAACGTGCACGGGCTTTTTCCCGGCCGGCGTGTGTGGGTGTGTTTGTTATGGACCACCCCATACCAAGATGGGAGCCATTAACTATATAAAGAGCCTCCTCTGGATGGTTTTCCTATTCGGTGCTAACATCTCACGTGCGACGAGTGCCTGGACGAGTCCGTGACACTTTGTTTGAATAAAGGTAATTGTTTTCAGAATGTATTATTTTTAATATTACGAATTTAATTTTTTTTTTGCATGTTTATAAAATGTGTTAGGATTTTTGATTAAATTTCGTGTTATAAGTACAGTAAGGCCCCCCTATAACTTTTGTGGCGGTACTCATTATAACGTAAATTTTTTCAAATGCATTCAAATTCAAATTTTTTAAATTTGTTTCGAATGCATTTGAAACAAGCACGTAAAACGTAAAAATATCAGAAAAAAAAGTATGTTTAAAAGGGTGCTTAATTAATGATTTCCTTAAAATCAATAAATAAAATTGAAAAATCTTACAATAACCCCCCCATAACGTCCCCCCCCCCCTATAATGTGGAACCTATCTTGACTTTTACTGTATATTTTTTCATGTGAAAAAATAATTTAAATTTGTAGATATTTCATGAGTTTCAAATATTTTTGTATTCTAGGAAAAACTTTTCTAATTTAGAGATATTAATAATTAAGCGTCGTTTGTCATTATCATGTATTCTATTGTAAAATAATTAATACAAAGTTTACAATCATAAAGCACCGACCTTCTTTTTAATCGAACCGACTTAGATGTTACAACATCTAAGTCATCATCAATTTTGTGTGATATCTCAAATTATCGAATCGAATTCCGTGATGGTGGTCTTGTTTCGTTATATTATGTTTTTTGATAATAAAAAGATTAACATTGAAATTTTATATAAGATTTACCATTAAAAATTTTTTTTTTCAAATAACTGGTGATTTTATTTGAATACTTTTCGCCATTTCAAAAAAAACTGAAGTAAATGAAAAAACTGTTAAAGTTATTAAAAATAATGAATTTTTCCATCAATATTGGATATCTGCGCAATAATTATTTGTAATTTATTTTAAAAATTAAAGTTGTTAACTGAGTATAAAATTTTAAAATAATGCTCAGATTCATAAGGTTATCATACTCATTCCTGTAAATATTTTAATAAAAAAATGTTTTACACTTTTAAATGCACCCTATTCTAACTATTGACAGTAAAAAAGCTTTGAAAGCAGTAACGAAAGCTTTTTTTAACTCACCTGAATTATGTGTGTACTCTGCACGGCGAAAAAACTAAAAATCGTTGCTTAACTTTTATTGAATATAGTTCTCTAAAATACACTGGCATTATTTTGAAAAATCATCTTTATTCAGACTATAACGGAATTAGACGTGTCTTGGAATTAGAAAAATCTCCACTACATACATATTAAAACAACAAGTAATATCTATGTTATTATAGTGCAGATCTATTATACAATATATTAAAGGAATTTGTGTATATCAGTGAATCTATATTTTTACTATAAGGAATTTTTACAGAAATAAAGATTTCTTTGTTACACACTAATACAAATACACTTTATCTTTCTTCGTATACTTTATTTAATCTCTTACACTTTACCAAAAAAATCCCAATTTAACCATTTTCTATGAAAAGCGAAAATATAGATTCACGCTTTCAATATAATTTGTATATAAGTAATTTAAATAGTTGATACTGTTAAAATTAATAATGATGTAAAAAAAAATGGAAATCTTCCATTTAATAATACGAACGCAAACAATCCTACTCATTTTCTAATCGAAAGCTAATATCCGGACATTCATTATTTTTTTTTCTTTTCGATTATCGGTAATATTTGTTATTTACACAAAATAAATTAAGAAGATAATAATAAGCTTAATTCATTTAAATTTTATTTTGAATATTAATAAATATCCTCATATTATTGAAATTCACGGAAAAAATTCTCATCGACTTATGAAAATTTGAGTAAATATTTGTTAACAAAATTTACATACATCACGTAAGTTCGAAAGAAAAGTTGTTATATGTATTAAGAATAATCGTTAATACGAATTATTAACACAGCAATAATTAGAAAGAATTTTCCCAGAACGCCTTAACGAAAATGATAAAGGATTTTTCTCATCGAGTTCGAAATAACTTCCAACTTTCCTCCCACATATGGAAACTTCATAAAATACAGTCGTAATTTTCGAAAGTTTATTTATTAAACCAAACAACGAAAATAGTTTATTACAGCCATTTTTATTTGTTTCCAGAAAACAATATTAACATTCGCCGGCTGGTTTCTTCAGCTAAACAGAATTCATTCCGAGACAAAATTGAAATTAAATATTTATCGTTACAAAGAAAATTTGCGCACACCGCCAATTAACAATTTTGATTTTGAATAAGGAATTTTCGCGTTTTTCACTAAACAAATAACGAAGAAGCTTTCAGCCTAATAGAAGGGTTTCATAATCGAATCACGAGGTTCGAATAATCTCTGACAAATTATTTATATTTTGGAACGAAATTCAGAATTCGTCAATTCAATTCAGAATCACAGGTGCAACTTTTCTAAAAATAATTTTCGTTTGAATATTAAAAAAAAATATCTTATTTTGTTATTTATGGATTATAAAAAAAGTTATGTATACGATATCAATTGAACATTTCTTGCCGAAATTAATTTCCGGATGAGTATCTTCCTGTTCACATTTGAGAGGACTAATTTAGATTAATCCCGTCATTACTAAATAAGCTGAGTAATTCTGCTGCAAATTATCGACAATCAATTGACAAATGGCCGCCATTAGCTGCGTGTACGCGAAAATCTTCCGGAATAAATTTACATTTGAATTAACCGTTGAAGTTCTGTTTTTACTAATTAAAATTTAAAATAGTGAATTTGAATATCGACTTTCAAATTAGAGCTCGATTCGAATACGTTTTTATTTAAATAAATAATATTAGTTTTTAATATAAATAGTAATTAGTAGTATGAAGTATAATAGTTTTTTCATTGAAATATTACTGTAATATAATTTTTTATAACAAAATTTATTAGAATTAATAATTTTAAATTTTTGAATATATATATTTTGTTAGTTATAATATTTTAATTGAACTAATTAATCATCTTTTCAATGTATTAAAGGGAATTATTTTTCTTCAAATGAGTTCAACCATGTATCCCAAATTAATTTAAACACTTTGAATAGCACATTAAAATAATAATGAGCTTAGCCCAATACTGAATATATTACCTTATATATAAATATACCACACATTTAAAATTTTCTATTTATTCAAAACTATATTTACGCCATAAAACTCACGAATCCATTTGTGGAATCGCTCCGTTACTTTTCTAAATATACGAAATTTTTTTGTGAAAGTATTAAAAAATAAACTCAAAAAAATAAGTAATTAATAGTTTTATGATGGTACAATGTGATTGAATAAAATATTTGGAAAAAATTTTCGTCTGCGGCGCTTTTTTTAACACTACATTACTATCTACAACAAATTGATTCATTCAATTCCCCTTCAAATAAGATTAATTTCCTGACATTTTCCAAGCAATCCATCAATCGAAAACCAAACAGTCATAAAAATTAACACCCACGCAAAACCCGAAAAGGTGAAGAATCCAAAAACCATCTCGAACCGCAAAAGTCGACCACCTCATTACGGGGCTCGATTATTTTTTATTATAACACACATAATACACAATAACACAATATAATACACAATAATATAATCGCGTGCAAACGATGTGGACCTCCCGCGGCCGTACAAGGGCGCTACTTTGCCCCCGCTGACATCGTTATGGACATGGCCGCCGCGTGGGCCGTTACGGCCAACGAAAGCGCGCCAAACGCCGGCGATTCGAATTTTCGGCGGCCGTTTCGAGGAGGCCTTTCGTGTGTTTGCATTGAAAGAAATGAAAACGGCGCAATGAAAAAACTCGGGTTTGGGTTTGAGTGGTTTGCGAATCAAGGTGTTGGACGTGTTGTTATGGAAATGTTCGAATTTGGTTCGTTAGGTGCTGAATTGGGCTGGATGAAAAAAATAAACGGCAATCAGGGAAGTTTCTAAAGTAAATGGCTCAAATTGGCCGCAGGAGGAAAATACGTGTCATGAATATTGCATAAAGATGTTGGAAATTTTTATGGGAATAATACTTTTTAACGGAATTAAGGACGTCCCACTTGAGTTATTAAAAAAAATAATATAACGAAATCACATATAATTACTATGGAGCGGTGATTGATGCGTTTCGCATCGATCTTCAATAAACGCGAAAGTTTTCCCTTCTGATTCGATATGTGGTTTTTTTTATCTAGTGAAAAATTGCAAAATTGTCACTTTTTCACGTCCGCGAGTTTAAGTTGATCGATGATGTGACCGATTAATATTTTTCAGACAGTTCGACTATCCAGATTCGAAGACATGGCTTTCAAGACGATTTTCTTCGCTTTCCTCCTGCTGACTTGTTTCGCGATCATACCCAAGATGGTTTCCAGCCAGCGCAGCGTAAGTTTTTTCGAAATTTCATTTTTTTTTACCGATTCTTGTTGATATTTAATATTTTCAAAATAGATGGGCAGATCATATGACAGAATCGAAGAATCACCGGTGGAAATTCTCAACGAACCCCGCAAGAGACCGTTCTGCAATGCCTTCACCGGTAAATATACAATTTAATTATTTAAATTGAAATCGTAATTATTCTATACGAGTGATACGATTGAAGTCTTCTAAACTATTATATTACAAGATAAAGATTTTTCTGACATACCATTGAATGTTCAAGTTTTTTTTTGTATTATTAAAGGAACCAAATATAATAATTTCAATACAATGGTTTCGTATAATGACCATGATGCATATCGCTTAAATTCGATTATCTATGGAAATCAATATATTTGACACATTTGAACCATTTCATAAAATAACACTGGTTTCAATCTTTTAAATTTCGAATTCAACCATTGAAAATTATTATTATGACCTTTATCATAGTATTCAATAAAATTTTCAATGACTTCATTGAAATTTAAAAAGTTGAATTTGAAGTGTTAACCTTCAACAAATTTGAATATACAAAACCATTCTGCAAAATTCTTTCGATCACATTTATCTTCCAATCATATAAATCATCACTCAACTTCATTAACTTTCTTTGTACTGTCATGGGGTGTGACAAAAACCCCATGTTAACAATTTTCACGATAACTCAATAATTAATCGGACTATTTAACTCACAATTTATATTAAAATGCCTCAAAATACTATATATTCGATGTTCATACGTATGAATGAATATGGAAAATTCAAGGGTTTTTTTTTGTTTACTCGTCAGAATCTTGTTATGTTTTTATACTCACAATCAACACAAGGTTTGAATCTACATACGCGATTTCGACTACATACAGGTATAACAATATTTAAACATTCCAGGCTGTGGGCGCAAAAGATCATCACCTCCATTCGAACAATTGATGCAAGAACAGACGAAGAACATACGCAAAGTTCGTGCACCCAAATTTAAACAATCTCCAACGTAAACTCGGACATTCCAATGAAACTTTAAACATTTACAGATACCAGTGATCGACGACTCCATCGAATCACTATTGGACCTGTCTTCCGAACCAGCAGTCGAAGATCTGTCCAGGCAGATCATGTCCGAAGCGAAGATGTGGGAGGCCATCCAAGAAGCGGGCGCCGAGCTGATGAGGAGGAAGCAGTTGGCCAAAAACGCGTATCCGATCGCCATGAACACACAATGAACGCGTAGAATAAAATAATATATAAATCCTAAGTAATTTCCCCCCATCCCGATTGGTAACCGAAGACTTTTAATGGAGCACGAATAGCTGGACGTTCATCATGTGTTTACGAATATGTAATTATTGGACATATCATTTTGCATAATTTTAGTTTAGTTTTAACTTTCAGCAATAATTTGTTTCAATTGGCTGGACGATTTTTGTATTTGTTTTGTATGGAGCTTTCGTTGGGTTTTCTGTGTCCAGTTTTTCGATGTATTCGTGCGATATGTTGGTCTTTTGGAATTTTCGAAAAGTCAGTCGTCATATTTTGTTCGAATTTTATTTTATTGTGAGATAATCTGTATATGTTTTCAATAAAATTATTGTATTATATAAAAATAAACATATGTTCATGCAAAACAACCAGTTTATTTACAAATATATTATTATAATCTTTATATTATATTTTATGCTTACCCTAATTTTTTTCAATTCTTTTTTTACGATTATATAAGCTTTTCAATCTTAGGAAACATTGATGTAAACAGTTTATACATATATAAATAATCGAATAATATTTTTTTCATTAAAAAATATATATATTCTATCATAATTTATATCGAACAAGTCATAAATCATTCGAATACAAAAATTATCATTAAATAAAAGACTAAAATACTTTTTTTGCAAATATTTTTCAATGTAATCATATAACTTACAAATCACACAGTTCTTACAATATAAAAAAGTATACAATAAGATGGATTATAAATTGAATTTTCATTCCGAACCATTGATATGCACGTTATCCATTATGATAGTTCGATTAATGTTGCACATATAAAACCATTTTTTCCAGCCATCAAAAATGGTTTTAAAATTCAACAATGCACGAAGAAAAATAATATTGAAAATATAATAATTTATATTATACAGGTGGAGGTCGTCAAATATCTTCATTACGCGTTGAATAATAAAAGTTCATTTCGTTATTTACTTAGAAAATTTATATGTTTTATAATATGAGAAATATTAATAAATCATTAAAATAGTTTTAAGCATTATTAAAAAATGAGTTAAGTCGGAAAAACTATATTTATTACCGGAAAAATTGTATTTCATGTATGGAAATTTTCAATCTCAAAATCCAGAATTTTCGAATTCTACTGAAAATAATAATAGACCTTAAGAACCCTGAATTACAGTCTATATTATTTTCAATAAAAAAAATTTAAAATTTAAGAATATTCCAATTTAATTAATACTCATCGAAATCACGGACAAAAAACAACACTTAACCAAGACAAAGATACAAATACAAATTCGAATGGATTTAGAACATTATTTCAATAAATAAAAATACAAAAGAGTGCAAACACAAAAAAATGAAACGTGCATGAAAAATTGGGGTCGAATTCATTCATCGTTGTCGTAACGGGGGCTGACGATGACACCAGTCGAGGGTTGATGCGGCCATCAGGCGTCGTAGACGACCTGCAGCCGGCCCTGTGTGAGCGTGACGAGGCGGCCCTGCTTGGCGAGCAGGGCTGCCACCGGAAGCAGCTCGTCGAACTGCGAGAGGGCGGAGGCCTGGGATTCCGCCCCCAAAGACCGCCTCGATATTGCATCGGATAGTGATAATTCCAGTTGCGAATTGCCGTCCAGTGTCTTTAAAAATTTTATGTTTGAGGTTAGTTTTAGGTTATGTTCGCGATTGTAGTTTGTAGGTTAGGTTATTTTTATGGTAAAGGTATGATAAATGGGTGGATGTTTTCGGTAGGATGTTCAAGTTTTAGAGATGGAAAAATATTTTCGTGAATTGATTTATCTTTTAAATGACGATGAATCGTGTAATTATTTTGGTGACCAGACGTTTGCTTGAACGACATTAGTATACACCGACAATAGTACACACGGCACGATTGAGGATAATTAGAAGATTACATGATGGTTAAATGATCTAATCAATGCTTTATATAATTTATTTTAATCATACTTTTTCGAAATTTTTGCGAAATGTTTCCTACACTCGGTGCGGTAGTGTCGTGTATGTTACTGTCGGTGTGTGCTAGTGTCATTTGGGCAAATATCTGGGAACCATTATTTTTAAAGTAAAAAATATCTTAATATATGATAAAAGATATATTTGTGGAAAAAAAACTGTAAAATGCTTGATGTCTTTCATTTTATTCTAATTCACAACACTGAATGGACGTTTCATTTATTTTTTTTGATCTAATTACGTTTCTTTAATTACAGAAATATAGATAGTAATTTTATTTGTCTATGAATGTAGCAACTTTAGTTTGTATTTGAATTATAAGATTCATCCATACCTTAAGATCGGGACCTGATGGCGGAAAACTTCTTTTCTTCAAATAATTGAAACAGCAGGCTTTGAATTGTTTTGTTCCGCATACTCTTTTACATTCTTCGCCACATTCCAAACAGGATTGTGCTGTGGCTAAAAGCATTCCTGAAAAACGAAATATGATGAGAACCCAACACGTTAATTTTTCAAAATAAAATTTAACAAATTACCTATTGAAAGTATTATCATGATTGTGGACGACTTCATTTCTACCTTAAACGGAAATTCGTATGTATTATATTAATCGTATTTTTTTCATTAAAGTAATTAGAGATACTTACGTACTATGATTTGAGCGTAATTTTGATGAATGAAACTGTGTCCACCTCGGTTTGGATGATGGTGTTGTTTGAAGGCTCATCGCATGTTTCACTATCCTTATAAAGTCACAAAGTGAGGGATCGCAAACATTTCTTTGAAAAAAATAATTCAAATTATCATAATTGATATGATTTTGAATTCGAAATTAAGTGTACTCTATAAAATATTTAGGAAATATAGAAAATAAAATATACGAGCGAGAGGTTTTACCCAAATGATGGATCTCATAAGTAAAAGATTTAAATTATACTTACAAAGCAGTTAAAAATTAAAATAAGTAAGTGGAGTTCTGCGATGGTATTTGAGGGGAAAACAAAGAGAAAATCTAGTGAATGATGGATGAGTGAAATCGGAAAGATGTGAGGATTAAATTCATTAAAGATTACTCAAAATTATGAACATGGATGAAGATTGAAACGTTTTTGATGAAATAAAATTTTCAATCAACAAATCATTACGTATGATTACAATTAAGATTTTTTTGATTTATTCTTAAAAAAATATCATCTTATTTTAATTTTAATTCCTTTAAAATTATCTTTCGAATTTTCTAAAACACTATTAAATAATTTTACTTGATAACCTCATATTTTTCGACATTATATGTCCTTGCATGTTTATTAATAATATAAAAATCTAAAAAAAATCATTGGTTTACCACAAATGGTTACGATCAGGATGCATGACGTGATCACCTGTATCACACTGATATCGTCACAACTTTTTCAATAAATATTCAAAAATTCTAACGCTCCTAGCGTGGAAAAAAATACACAAAAATTAATGTAAATTGAAAATCACATCGAATCACCCACCTCATATTCAAATGAAAGGTCCTCAATGAATACTAATTTAGTTCGGAACAGTTGAAAATATCATTTTCAGTCAATTTTTTCATGAAATATACCTTTTAGTGTGGCGATTTATTCGAGTCTCGCAATACATTTCAGCTGAAAAATATCATATCGAATATAATTCGATTTGTTTTTTTATTCTGATCGAGCAATGAATGATTCATGTTAAAATTAATTTGGATCGAGTTCCTCATAAAAATTATATTTTGTTAGTAAATATAACTGAAACAGATTGATTCAAATTTGTACTAAATATTGGATTTGCAACATTTCCAAAAATACTCATTTAATATAGATATTCATAGACGTTAAGGTAACTATAATTTCCCATCATATATGCGTCAAAGATAAATCAATTATATTTATACGCACAATTACAATTTCCAATATGAAAACGTTTTTCAGGATCTCGTCGTGTGTAATAATTACATGTGGGTGATTTACGAACAACTCTGCTCGTCTCGTAAATCATCTTATCAGTTATTGTGCAAATAAAGGGATGCAATTTTATCAGGATATGTTCTTTGCAATATGTATATGGTGTAATGTGCTTTTAAGGACATGTCAAAAAAAACATCGAATTAGTTTTTCTAATATTTATTTTTATTTACAAATAGGATAATAACATGGAAGTAGGGTAATAGGATTTCAATTTTTGTCAACACATATAATAATGTAAAATCTGGAATATTGGCTGTAATTTTGAATATGTACTTTAGTTTAATTCAATAGATTCTGTTAATTTGAAATGGTTTTATAGATAATTATGAAAGTTTTAAAATTTTCAAGAAACTTCTGAATTATATAATTTTTTTTTTTTGATCTAATCAATATTTAAGAAGTAAGTCAATATTCTAGATTTTTCACAACTCGATTACATAGTAGATAATTTTTTTTAAATAGATTTATTGAAACATGTATGTTACAAGTTATGTAATTTACATGTGCATCATAATAAAATTTGATTTCATGCAAAATTTTAATGTTAAAAAAATATTTAAATATTGCTTTGAAAGGTATCACTTTACAATCAAATGAAATTTGTGCTCTACTATGTACTGATATTCCGAAAAACAACTTCTTTTACTACACACATTTCAAAAAACAATAGTATAAAAATTTCAATTACATTACACTAACTATGATGTTATTCTACTTAAAACAAATATACAATATAAATTATAAAAAATGAAAATAAAATTAATTTTGCGTTGATCGTTCATTCAATTTTAATATATGTACAGCTTTATCTAAAAAGAATTTTCTTTCACACATTGATCGGCAGAAAATATTCACTCAAATGTTTCATGATCACAACTTATAGGATCTTAAGGATCCTAGAAAAAAATCCTATCCACTAAGATCCCCGTGGTCGAATAGGTCTTGATCGTAAATTGCAGCTCGAACTGTGCGACCTCCAAAATATCTACCATTCAAAGCCTCAACAGCTGACTCTGCTTCTGTAATTCAAATATTATAATTTAATAAATATAATCTAGTTTAAGATAAAAAATAACTAATACGTTGAAAACATGAAGCATACCTGACATGGATGAGAATTCAACAAATATTTTAACAATTACATTTGAACTGTCGCTTTCAGCACCAGGAATATCATGTTGTCTTTCATTATAAATTATTACATGACCGACTTTTCCATATTTACTGCATTCTTCTTGGATTTCTTCTTGTAAACTTTGGTCGACGTCTTCAGGACCCACCATATTATTTAATATCACTACTCGAGATTCTTTTGCTCTCATCAGACGTTGCATCACAAGATGACGCGCGTTTTGGCCTTTAATACTCATGTGTTCCTGCTGACTGAGAGTTTGAGGTTCGGCTCCCGCTAACAATTTCAATTGTAATTGTTCTTGCTGTCGGGCTGCTTCTATTCTTCTATAAAACAATATAAACAAAATTGATGATGATACGGTATTGCAGATGTTAACATAAACTGCTATAAACAAGGTAAAATTCACCTGACAGCGTCTTGAGATGAATTTCCGTTGGTTGAATGATTCGTTGACGAATTTGCTACACTAGAAGATAATGGAGGTGATAATGTAACAGGTGCGACTACTGACGGTGTGGAAACGCAGGGTGTTACAGTCGGAGTAGAAGTAGATCCCAGTGAAGGTCGTTGCTAAAAATTTATTTTAGAAATTTAAATATATAAAAGGGAACAGTATAAATAGTTGCATTAGATAGACTGAAGACATACAGGTATTGCTACACCTGGAGGTGGAATTCCCGGTGCTACGGTCGGTATTACTCCAGTGACTCCTGTTAACGATGCCACAGGAACTCCAGCATTAGTTGTTACTGGATTAGTTAAGACTATAGGAAGATTCGCCATTGTCGGAAGCCCGGCAACACCTGGTAACGCTGCTACCCCAGGAATCGCACCTACACCTGATAATCCTGCAACAGTGGGTAAAATTGTGACTCCAGATAAACCAGCTACTGGCAATCCTGCTGCTCCTGCTCCGAGTCCGACAGGCAAAGCAGCAAGACCGGGAGTACCCACTAACTTACTTAAGCCTTCAATCGTAAAATTATTTATTAGAAAATTTATCAGTACAATATGAAAGTTCATATTATATTAATTACCTAGTGCCATAGCATTGCTTGCAACTGCGTCCATTGCTTGGATTTTGGCTGTAGCTGCAGCCGCAGCAACAGCAGCCGCTGTTGGCATCATAGAATTAGTTGACGGACCCATCAGTGCGTTTGGAGGAGTTATTGCACGACCAACCCTGAACATACATAACTATATAGCTAACGAAAAATATATATGAATATATTTAGATGTTTTTGAATATACCTGAGATATTGACCACCCAAGTCGAAGAGATTCATAGATGCGATAGCTTCCAAAGCCGATTGAAGTGTTTCATATTCTATAAAACCGTAACCTTTATGTTTATGTGCTGATGCGCCATATGCTAATTTGCAATAAGTGATGGGACCAAATGCTTCAAAAACACTGCGAATAAAAAATATATCAAGTGAAAACAGATATTTAAAGATTGTGACAAAAAACAGAATTAATATAACGTTCAGATCTTATCAGCTAAAACATCATAGTCGAATAACGAGGAGAGCTACCCCTATCAGGTGTCTCAACAAGTTATATCAACTTTGCGTATTGATTGTCATCATCTCATGAAAAAATATTTAATATTATTCAAATTATCACCTTTTGATATCTTCTTCCGTAAGATCTGCATGAATACTAGCTATATAAATCCTATTATAACTTTTAGCTTCTTCTTGTATTTCATCGATTACTGCTTGAGCTTGAGGCATATTAGATGGTCGTCCGACGACTTTAATGTTTCTATAAAAATGTTGTTTGATCAAAATATGATATGTACTTTATAACAATATATAAATAATCAAATGATGTACCTTCCACCTATCATAACACCGTTCATTTGCTCTAAGCTTAATTGTGCTGCTTCTGGAATTTCATACTCTACGAATGCGAAACCTTTATGCTTTTGAGTGACAGGATCCCACGACATATTGATCGATTTGATAGGGCCAAAAGGTAAAAACGATTGTCTTATAGTATCTTCCTTCAATTCAAATGATATACTCCCAACATAAACTCTAAAATACAAAATTCCATTAGGTCATACACAGAGAAATGCTAAAAAGAGAATATATTTTAATTACCTGCACATGAGTGCTAGAGCTTGTTGTCTTTGTACTTGTGTTCGTTGACTTGCCATTTGCTGCTGTTGATGTGCTAATGTTTGTTTCATGAGAACCATCTTAATACTTTGTTCCATCGCATATTTTTTAGCACGAGCCACACTATCTGATTGTTCTGAAGAGAGACGAGGTAGAGATCCACCCAAGATGGCTGGCAGTGTTGGATTTTTCGCTCCAGGACCTGTTTTTGAATAATTAAAAATGACATAAGAGTTTAAAAATTATAAGAAATATTATAACAAGGCAAAAAATAAAATGGTCAAAATTTTAATTATATTATGGTCAGAACATTAATCAAAAACGGTCAGGATAAAATGATGAATTTGTCAGAATAAAATAATAAATAGTCAAAATTTAATAACGAAAAAGTCAGAATAGATTAGGTTAGGGTTTTTAATATTATTCTGGCCATTTAATATAAATTCTGACAAACACAGTTAAAATCCTGACCATTCAATATTTATTCTTACCTTTTTGATTAAAATTCTGACCAATGTCAAATAAATTCTGATAAATGGGATAAAAATTCTGACCATTTAAATAGTAGCCTTATAATAATAATAATAATAAACATACCAGTATAAACGTCACCAGTTTGTTGAAGATCATAAATAGGAGTAGCAACGAAAGGAGATTCCTGATCGGCATCACCTACAACAACCATTACTCATATTAATTCAGTGAATTGAGAAAGATGAAAAAGTTTTCAAAACCAACTATTTAATAACCTGATTCAGACAAACTTTGACTATATAATTACCGAAAACAAAATCAATTGAACAACACTTTAAATTTAGAATGTATAAAATATAATAAAACAAATATATTTACAACAGTTCAAAATTCTAAGAAGAGTTAATGAGAAAATCAGGACTGATGGAGAAAATATAAAAATAAACACAAACGTAATAAAAATGAGACTCATGAATATAGTCGAAGTTAATCCATCCCATTTTTGGGATAAACAAAAAGTAGGAGTGTAATGCAATTATAATCTTGCATGAACGTAAGTGCTTTTTTGTACATTTTGTTTTCCCCGGCGAGCAGCGCAGGCGGTTAGTGTGATCAAGGGGAGCAGACGCCCACCTTCAGTCGTCCTACCAACACAAGAGCAAAACAAAAAATTCCTAATCAATAATAAAATACATACAATGAGGAATTTATTGATCGAAGACGATCTACTAATATGTATTTACGGTTACCCCCAATTTTAATAATCAATGCAACCAAGGCAAAGTAAAAATTCAAAAGATTATTTGTAATAATGATCGTGATTGCAATAGATTATTTTCATACAAAAATAATTAAATAGGATAGGGTAAAATAATAATAAAACAATATTAAAATATTAGATAAAATATGCCTATAATAAATTTTCGTTAAACCACAAGTCATTGTAACCTGAAACATAAAGCAGAAACAATCGCGAGAAAGTAATTATTTCTGAAAAAAAAAGAAAAAGCTCTGCGTCTCGACTCGTCGGTAAATTGGCTACTGTTGATCTCTGGCCTCGACCATCATATACTGCATCGAAGATATCACACAAAGTATTAACGTGACTGAAAGCATTAAATAATAAAAAATTATATTTGTCAAAATCGACGGATACAACTATCACTTACCGAATTTTTAAAAGACTCTTAATATTGTATATAATTAACTATGTGTCGCAATCGAATTAATATTAAGTATTTTTATAAATGTATCTAAAACCAAATAGAATTTCTTTTAATTGAAGCGAAATGCATATATTTGAAATGAGATTTGTTGAAGACGTCGCAGCTATGGCTCTGCAGACTCGTACGTCGATTTGCATGGGCATCGGAAAACAGGCACTGGAACATCGCAAGCAGACGACAAAATCCTGTATTAATACACGTGTAATTTTCAAATAAAAACGTATATGCAATCGGTATAGTTTTAATAGTCGAATTACTTTCATCTATGAACAAATCAAGACAAAGGACACTTTCACTGAATAAACTCTACTGAAATTCAGTATGAAATTGAAATAAGTTACTCATGGGGAATTTTCTAGATACTACACCCAATATTGGGACAGTTACAATACTCATCTCGAGTCCTACAACTAACTGTATACCGAACGATAGGAGTTTTAGAATAACATTCATGGGCTAAAGAAACGTCCGAACACTTGCCTTCTATAACCGAAGCGACGTTCAGCTTCGAAGTGGACGCACCCCCATCCGGAGTCGAACTCTGAACCGCCATACTTTCAGTCTCCATCTGAAAATTCAACACGACCACGATTAACACGAGAAAGATACCGTGTTTCCCCGAAAATAAGACCCGGTCTTATATTAATTTTACACTCGAAAACTGCACTAGGTCTTATTTTCAGGGTAAGTCTTATATTAAAACCATCTTTCAAATCACTTTAATTAAAAAAGTATGCAATGAAAAATAGAGGAACAAAGTACATACAATATATGAAAAAAATAATAAAGAAAAAGTCAAATATAACGAAATAAAAAATAATTGTCATATTATTATTTTTTGTTAATTATTATTTTTTATGATTTATGATAGAAAATCGTCAAAGAAGTTAAGTTCACACGTTGTTCCTATACAGCTACTCTGTCTAAATGAATCACCTTCTTACCTTTAGGTTAGGTTAGGTTAGTTCTCAAAATTCGAGCAAAAGCCAAATATGGCTCATTTGCTGCTAAATTTAAAAAAAAAGCTAAATTAAATTTTAAATAATGCTAAATTTAAATAAAGACGCATTTCGCCATAACGGAGAATTGCCGCTCGAGCACCTTCATACGACGCCAATGCGATGTTTTTTTCACTATGTCTTATTTTCGAGGTAGGTATTTTATTAAAATTATCTTTTAAAATCATAGTAGGTCTTATTTTCGGGATAGGTCTTATTTTTGGGGAAACACGGTACTTCTGTAAGGAATAAACGGAGTCATAAATAAAAAAGTAACGCGCATGCGTTCTCCTTTGGGCCCGACTCGTCCGACATTGGGCGCGAAAAAGGAGGCTCTTCGAATATATGGAATATTCAATGGCATTCACCTGATCTCCCGTTCCATTCATTTCCATTGAATTTGATTATTTCGCAAGACGGAGACGCGACGAGACGACGGGACGCACGCCGCACCGCAATGCTGCCACACGCGCAACAATGTCAGCTGTCGCTGTCACTTTGTGCAAGGCTGCCACTATATGAAACAGATTTATTTATAGCAGGGATTCGAACCGGAACTGAAATGTAACCGAAAACCGTTAAAACTGGAATTTTTGCTGGAGCGAAAACTGGAACTGAACCGGGAAAAATATCGGTTTATTTCGGTTCAGTAAAAAAATATTTGAATATTTAGTTCGAATATTCAAATATCCGAATATTCGAATACAGTAAACCCCCCCCCCCCCTATAACGTCAAGATAGATTACACGTTATAGGGGGTTATGGTTTTTTTATTTTTTATTTTTACATGTTACTAGTTACATGTTACATGTTGCTAGTTTCAAATGCATTTGAAAAAAAAATGGTTTGAAAATAACTAACGAAAAACACGATCCGTGAAAATTTTCGAAATAATATAATAGGTATGATTAAAATAAATAAAGCATTATTCGAATTATGGATTATCATATCAAATCGTTGATGAAATCGTAAATCATTATTAGTATAGTAAAGCATTAGTATAGTAAAGCATTGATGTAGTAAGGCAAGTCTAATTATGTATGTATAATAAAAAAACGAATAGGCACAAAACAATAAAAAAAATGACAGATTACATTAAAAATAATTAAAAAAAATGATATTATAAAATCGACCGATTGGGCTCTTTTGCAGTCTCACAATCAGACCCTGGGACTAGAGTTGCCTAGTAAAAATCGTAAACAGTTGAACAGTAGGTACTATCAGTTCACTTTTGCATAAATGTAGCACGCTAAAATTCTATTTTATCTAAAATACAATCGCGCAATAATTCATCACGACGATACGTATACGTTTTACAAAAAAATACTTTCAAACTATATTCATTTTATTATTCTCGATATTTACGATTTGAACAAGTCGTATTCGACCGCCATTCGGTCGCCGATCGCGTAAGGTGACGCTAGTCTGACAGCCGTCGTCGGATAGTACCGTTTCGATTCGCAAAAGAGCCGGTCGCCTGCAAGAATGGAGGTAAGACCGTTTCCGTTCTGAAAATTTCGTCACTTCCTCGGCGATTCCCTGGAAAATATTCGCGGCGATTTTCCCGAACTACTCTTTCGTTCGCGTTCCAAGCGTGCCGATTGTCGCAACGTTCGAAAACGAGTTTTCCTCTTACAGTTATTATGATCTTTGCCCGCGGTTTACTCAGACACGCTCAATTGTACAATGTTTATTTAATGAAATACGTATCTGCTAGATCGTGAGATTAATTTATGCATATTGCACGGACAACACCGGTGAGGTGAGCTACATGCAGTGCAGGACTTCCTGCTCCCCCCCCCACTTTAAAAATTATTTCGAGATATTATGTATCATATAAACTCTTTGAACGCCTTAAATTCGAAGCATTGTCGTAGCCAGAATTTTTCTTTAGGAGAGGGGGGGGGGGGCACAGCTCAACTTTTAATATGTGTTCGATATAATGCTATTTTTCATTTGAAGTATAATACAGTAATCCCCCCCCCCCCCTATAAAGTCAAGATAGGTTGAGCGGTATAGGGGGGAATTTATGAAATCAATAAATGAAAAATTTTAATTTTTATTTTTTTTTGATAT
>JAOXNN020000043.1:478145-516394 GCA_028571205.2 Hydropsyche betteni | reverse complement strand
CAGAATACGTTATTATTATTTCGAATATAAATAATAATCAAAACTTGATCATAAATTCATTATTCTTTATGAGATAGAAAATACATATTTTAATAGATATTGTCATATTTATATGAAATATGATATTCGACAGACAAATTTAGTTGAATCTAAAGTAAAATGAACGCGTGGCTTAATGAGAGCGGTCATCCGACAATGGCAACGATAACATATGTCTCATTACTTGTGCTCGGATAATTAGCATATGAAAACATACATTTTCCAGGTAATGTTAGTTTTCCTTCCAGTTTCAAATGAACGTTTAAATCCATAATATAAAACAGACCACTTCTGCGATGAAATTTATTTTGTTTTATGCAGAAAAAACTCATATGTGATAAAAATAAAAATTAAATATATGAAAATTTTGTTTTAAATATAATATAAAGACGTCTATGATGTACAAAAAATAAATTTTGAATATCGTATAGTTAGTAAAAATGTGAATTTGTTTTCTTTTTAAAGATGAAATTTTTTGGCTCAATTTATATTTGTCAGAGGAAAAACACAATGTGCAAAAATTTTTCATCGGCTTCGTTTAACAAGGACGGAGTTTTCCGAAAATTTCACAAAAGTTGCATAGCGCATGAACAAATTGCAAATTGCAAATGTGCTTTTTCGCCTGCCACGTGCAAGTTACAATTAATTAAATTATTTAAGTACATAAAACACATATTTAACGACTACAAATAATTTTGAATTGAATTGTCACTGTTTGAAAGCTATTATGTTGTTTTTTTAGAGCTTTCAAAGTGACAAAAACACAATGAATTAAATATTCTTATATTGGAAGAAACTTTTATGGAGTTCAGTCATGCATATCGTGCATAGAAACGTAACGCCAAATTCAAACTCGTGTAATTCTTGAACCGTGAAATTTACGACCTTGAATGTTTACGTGCCAAGGTCGAATATATTAGTATTAATAAAACCGTGAAAAATTTATTTCCACCATACCTTTTTATCGAGAGAAAACTACACGAATATGTTCGTTAATTATTTCCTGCTAGAGAGTGAATTTACCTTTCCATAATATAATATGACCTTATAATACTATTATTTTGATAAAGAAATAAAAATCAGGTATTTGAAAAGATTATACGAATTAACTTTTTTTGTTGAAATATTATATAATATTATTAATTTATTAATTCGTATTGATGTGAAATCGTTCAGAAAAATAAAAAATAAACTTTCTTCAAATCAAATTATCTCAGAAAATCAAATAACCTCAATTAATACACAATATATGACACATAAACATAAGATATTACATACACAACACTGCCGGAAGTTATTGCTCGGAAAACGGGTAAGAGCCGTGGATTTAGAGACTTTCACGCAAAGCCCAGAACCGAACACACATATTAAAGTGAGTGCCCTACCTCCGAACCCTGGGTTAATTCTACACGTATAAATAAACGTATATCAATTCGAAATAATATATATAAATATATAATAAATCCGGCAATGTATGGACCCGCGTTCAAATTAAACGATACGAGAGACGGGGACTTTTGCGGTCGAACTGTGACAAAAACTAAATAAAGCAAGTAGCCCGCGAAAAGGGTTTGAAAATGTATTTTACGGTTTGCCGGTTCGAGACTTGTTTTGTTTTGAATTCGGATGTTTAATTAAAGCTTTTGATACACTAAGTTTGTGTGTGTGTTATGTTTATTTTAAGTTTTTCGCGACATTTTTATTAAATTTTCATACGAAATGTGATGTTTAAATTGTATTTATAAAAGGTCGACTTTGAATGTGATTTTCGCTTTTTATACACCCATAAAACTTTATAAGCTTTAATTACTTTGAAAATACGACGCACAATAAATTATTATAATTCAGTCGAAGCACAAAGAAAATTTCTGAATCGAAAATATTCACATTCAAGCTGTAAATAAACTTCGGAAGATTACCGACGTCACGAAATTGAAACAATACACAAAACCACCCCCGAACTACACAAAAAACCCCAAACAACCGCCTAATTATAAACAAAGCGATTTAAAAAAAAAACAAACCGAACAATTCAAACCGTTCCATTCGACGCACTTACGGAGTCAACGACATTCGTCCAAAACGACCCAAACGACCGGAAAAACGACTCGCGAAAATCCTCGAAACCGACTCGCCGTTAATTTTCCTCGTTCTAACGTCCCTCGAACGGTCGTGAAAGGGCCCATTGTGCTCGGCGGCAATTTACACGACGGCTCAACGCCGTAAATTCGTCCGTTTCTGTCGTGAATTCGTCCGTTTCTGTCGTGGATTCGTCCGTTTTTTCGCCGTTTTTTTTTCCCGCGATTCTTTTTTTTCCGGCCGCGGGTCCTTTGGTGTTTCTTTTCGGATATTCGAGTTGGTCGGAGAACGTTTGGGGATTCGCGACACGTGCGGTCTTAAGGCCGGCCTGGATTAACCCTTACGAAGCCGACGTACGTGTGTGCTGGTGTGACGAAATGTTACATACTCGAGACGTGTCTGCGTCGAGTGTTATCGAAATGTTTTTATTTTTATAAAGAAAATGATCGATCGTGACTATTTTGAAAATATTTAAGGTAAATATTGGCTGTGTGAGAAAGTTATATATTATTCAGGTTGTATGTTCAATTAGAGTCAATCTACCTATAACGCCAATATAGGTTCTACGTTATAAGGAGAGACGTTATAAGAGGTTAAGGTTTTTCAATTTCATTTTTCGATTTGAAAGAAATCAATAAATGAAACATTACAATTTTTTTTTTGGAGATTTTTATGTGGTAATTGCTTGTTTTAAATTCATTCGAAACAAATTTAAAAAAGTTGAATTTGAATGCATTTGAAAAAAATTATGTTATAAGGAAGGTATCGATGTTATAGGGAAAAATCTGCCTATAGAGGGGAACTTTATAGGAGGGTTTACTGTATAATTAAGTTTAACAAATGAATACTAGTATTTTTTAAATAACCTATATACTTTCATGATCTCCAATTGGAACGCATTGATATGTGTAATCTTTTTTGTTCACAGATGGTTGTGTTTAATGAAATATTAAAAATAATGAAATATTTAAGCAAAAGATAATTATTTAAAAAGAAATAATATATTTTCCTATTGTAAGTTTCGGGTGTTAAGCGATAGAAGCTAAAAAATTTAGGAAAACCGTAAAATTTTTTTTTTGAAAGAATACGGAATAAATAACTATGATAATCGTTTGATTATTCAGTGACATATTTTTGGTAGTGTTTATTGTAATGGTTTTTATTGAATAAATTCTTGTATTATATGCAAACGTTTGTATTTGTGCACGGATGTGGAATTATTTTGCATTTGTTTTAACCACCATAGCAATTCGGGGATATCTGTTATACTATTAATCTTAACATTTTAACAATACAATTTTATGAGACCAAAACAATTTGAAAATACAATCTTAAATAAAAAACAGTATCACATTCAAATGCCTAATATTATTTCTAATTACGATCAAATCATCATACAATGACTACATTAACACAATACAAGTCCCCATATACACAACATCCAAACACACCGCTCCCAGCACCCTTAATTAATTCAAAATCCATAACACTAAATGTAAAACACACCAAAATATCGAAACATCCCATAGCACCTCCATAAAACGAACCCATTGCACCCGAGATGCAATACGGGCCACCATACACTCCGAAACTGCATATTAAAACCAAAACCGACCGAAATAAATTGAGACGTTCGAGCAGCACACAAACACCCCCGAAGGCTTCTAACTACCCCTCGGCTTCTTACCCCCATTCGCACATTTGCGGTTGCGATATTGCTTTAATCGCGCCGACTTCCAAATCTCCTACAATTTTCGCAAAGCAAACACCACCGGTGTATTTATACGTGCCATATTTGTACGTATGAAGTGCATTCGGATTTAATTTCAACCCTGCAGTTCCGTTTAAGGGTTCTTATACGCCTAACATGGGTGCTCAACAATTTGAATGGTAATTGAAACGTTATTTTGTTGTAATATAAATCATGCCGAATTAAAATTGTTGATAAATGAAATATTTTTAGGGGAGACTTGTCTTATTACATGATATGTCTAATCCTTTGTTAGTCGAAATCAAGTTGATTTTTTAAAATAATGTTAACAAATTTTAGAGAACTATATTTAAGTTTACCATTATATACACAAATTCACGATAGTATAATTCATTGATAAATTTTTTGACATATTTTTTTTTTACTAAAAATAAAAATAATAGGAGTACATGTATATTTAAAAGTGAGTAGCATGTTTTTATTAAAATATTTTCATGGATGAGAAAAATAGCCTTAAGAATCTGAGCGATTTTTTAGAATTTCATATTAAGTCACTTCAAGTTTTAAGATATTATACATTACACAGACATCCAATAGTGGATAGTGATGAAAATACTTATTATTAAAATTGTTTTTAATAAGAAAAATAGTTTTTTTTTTCATTTACTACTACTTTTCTTGAAACAGTGAAAAGTATTTGAATAAAATCCCCATTTATTTTGAAAAAATATCGTTAATGGCTAATCCTCTATAAAATTTCAATGCTTATCTTTTTAATATCGAAAAAATATATATTACGCATCTTTTTTCATTATTGATTATACTATTAAAGAATTAGCCAATGTATCACGGATTTAGACCCCTCATATTCAATCATTCGAGATGTTAAACAAAATTGGTAATGAATTACAACATCTCAATAATGGTTCGATAAAAATGAGGGTTCATGCTTTATGATTGTAAGCTTATTTTTGATTATTTTTACAATAGAATACAAGATAAAATCAAATAAGCACTGAGACTAATTTCCCCTATATGAATAATCATTAATACTATTAATATATGTATTTTTCAAATAAATTTATAAATTTTTGCATGCAAATGTTGGTCACCACTGCAGTAAAAGTATTACCCCTCACTATATAGGGTGAAATAGCACATAGTTCAGAAAGGGGTTAGCGTTGCAACTTTGCCAGGACGTGCAGGATATTGCCGACTTATTAATTTCGATAATTGAAAACGGAGTTGTAAGAGACCCCGTTTCGTATAGTGGAAGGGTTATATCTTAATCCAATTTGCAGTTGTCACAAAATTTTATTGAATTAATTAAATAAGTAAGTATGTTTAAGTGAACACCTTTCCGATATTTATCTTCTAATAAATTACCTTAATACATAATACAATTTAAAAAGAAAGATTGACATGTCGTTAAACAATTCAAAAAAACATCCTTTGCTGTTTTCTCGGATGTGGTTATTCAATTTCGTCCACGGTTTATGATTATACGTTCTATCGGTGTATTTACATACATTTTGCGAATGATGTAAATATTTATGTAAGTCTCCTATCCTCATTCCTAACAAACAAATATGCGATATTTACAAACAGATCGGATGCCTCTAGCGAGATAACAGGTAACCAACACTATTTGAATTATAAATAATTTGGAATACGCAAACATTCAAGAAAACGTTAAGCAAACATACAAATGTTACATGATTCGAAAGTATCACGTTTCACTCATAAATCGATTCGAATCTGAATGAAATTCAATAGAAACTATCTAATTCAATTATCTAAGCTGATAAAATTAAAAAAAAAACCTCTAACCGTGATAAAATTGCAGTTTGCGTGTTTCAAAGCGCAGCTTTCAATCGAAACTTCAAACGAGCGGTACACACGACTCTTGGAAATGAACCGCTACGGAAAAATGGGAAAAATCAACGAAAAACGTAAACTTTTTGCATCAGAATGAGGAAAACTCTACGTAGGAAACTCGCCGGGTATTTAAAGACTGTCGAAGCCCCTGTGAAAACTTTAAATGAAAAACACACCGACTTTTCGTGGTGGGAAAATTTGATAAGTGCGCTATGTTCCCAATTAAGGGGAAGCCTTGCGTGCTGGAAAATATACGCGTATAATTCTCCGTTCCGGACGGGATGGTCATTTTTATTTTATTTTTTATTGTCTTTTTTGCTCTTTTTATTATTATTTTTTTTTTGTTTTAATCTTTACGTACTATCCCGCGGGTGTTTCGCGTCGTTTTCCCTTTTGTAATTATAAGGTTACGTTGTGCGATTCGTTCTCCCGAGAGTGAGAGAAAGTGGGAAAACTGGGCCGTAAAAAAGGGAAAATAATAAAAGTATAAATGCCACGAGACGCCATTTCGGCAGAAATGATTTTTTTTCAGTGTGTCAAGGTTTTAAATAAAAGTGAGTTAAAATTATGAAATTTAATTTTTGCATTATAAAAATTATTTACTTGGATTGAGCGAATTTTTTTTCTGAGATTGTGTTGATATAAAAATTTTACTTTTTACAAAAAACAAATAAAAAAAATATGCGCCAACATTGAGTAATAAAAGTAAATATTATATATCTTATTATATAATTATCCTCTTTATAAAATATGCTTTAGTTTACAGTCATAAAAGAATCAATTTAATATAATCATATGCAAAATTCAAATCAATTAAAACGATAAATATGAATAATAATTCAAGCTTTGACTATTCACTTACAAATTAAATATACACAATTAAAAAAAAAAACAATCAAAACTTTCGATGCTGGCTATGCAACGGTGCATTTCCAAGTACAAGAAAGAATTCAAATAATATGAAATTCATATAATCCTATAAAGAAAAACACATTTTTATGAATAACTTTCATTTTTGTTGCACCTAGAATGACCAAACGTCCAATTTTTCCTGGAACAGCCTCGTCTTTTTGTGTTTTACATTTGTTTTGTCGTTTTCGTAAAATTATAAAAAACTTATTGTTAAAAAAATTTACGATACTTTGTAAAAGATGAAACGAAAGTAAAAGAGAACAAAACTTCTAGTTTAACATTACTTTTATAATTAGAAGAAACTGAGATTTAAACTTTAAAATTTTTTATATTACTCATGTTTCAGAAAAAAAATCGCCAGCGGTGCTTTATCTATTTTTACATAAACACAAAATATTAGTATAATTTTTTTTTTTTTTTTGAACGTTCAAAACATGTTTTTTTACATAGGAGGAAGGATGAATTTTTTTTCTGTTCCTTTCCTTACCGGTGATGTGTATCTTCTACACATTGCTCTAATAACTATCAATATTTCTATAAATATAATAAATACAAGGTTAAGATTTTAGGTATTCCTCCATAATATATTTACACATTGATTTAAAAAATAATATTAAAAATAATCAGAATTTGTCGAGTACATCTAAGCTATTTTGTGAACAAATTCGTGTAAACATGTTCGTGGAACTTGATGTACGTACATATTCGCATCTCACTCTTGCATACTTCACTGCAGAAGTGCGAGTAGCTCAACGTTCATAGTCGTGGAGTGGGGGTCAATCCTGTCTACTGCGCAGCACTGGCCCACGAGCATCCGAATGGGTCGAACGTACGTTCATTTCGTGAGCGTTGACAGATGATTTTTTAATGATTTCAGCCAATAAATCACAATTATTTTAATTTTTTACTTCAATTATAATTAATTAAGGGGATAAGCTATGATTTTTTTTATTTTTCCGATTTTAAATCGCTAATTTTTGAATGTGTAGTGACTACACAGCACCGAAACGCACGTTTCATTTTAGCACCGTAAGGGAAAGGTTAATGTAAAAGTAAATTAGCTAGCGTTTATGTGTGCCCCTGTCGCTGTGCGCTAGCGTCGTGTGCGCTGGTATCGTGTGCGCTGGCATCGTATGTGCTAGTATAATTTGTGTAAACTTCTGGTCACCATAAATTAATCTTATGAGACTCTCACTAGAATCTAGACGCGATATTTATTTGCGCACAGATCGAACACATCAAAACCAAAACTTACCTTATATACACAGAATAAACACTTTTATACAAATCGTACTGAAATACCAAAATCTTATACAAAATAAACCGAAACCTTAAACCAGTATACATAGAAAAATCCACCTTAACCCCAAGTTACATTAAGCTTCCATTTCCATAATAATGATTGAGCACATAGCACCGCGTCGCTCCCGACCATAGAGCGGTGGGCACTGGCGGCAGCGCCGAGCCGGCGCTTCCCGCGTCGAGGCTACGCCCCCCGTTTCCCCTGCGCCGTCCGAGCGCCGGCCCCCGGAGCCCCGCTCGAAGGTGAGCCCCTCCGCCTCTTCCCCCCTCGTGCGCCCCTTTGCGCGGAGAGTCGGCGATGGAGAGATGCGGCCGATATCGGACTTTTGACGTTTGCTCTGTTGAGGATTATTTGCGTTCAGGATGCGCCTGATTCTGACCACGTTTTCGTCCTGTCTGTTCGAAGATGTCGGATGTTTGTTGTTGTCGTAACGGTGTTTTGCGTGCTTTCAGAAATTTTTGTCCGCAGTGTTTCTCATGAGTTTTCCTAATTTCCTGGAACTCGTATGTTTTTCATGAAAATAAATGAGTTTTGAATTTATTTAGTAGTACACAGGGCCGGTTCTAAGCGAATATTATATTTGAGTGTGCTCTCCTTCTCCCGCTTTAATATTACATTATTTGGTACTTTCCCATTAGACTGGCGCAAATAGCCAGATCCTTCGTATATATACCAATCGCTAGTTGCCAAATTGTAAATTTGTAGCCAAGGTGTAAAGTGCGTGTACACTATTTTGACATTCTATAACACTTACTTCCAATTTCCTCGTGTGCCAGCCATTTTCACCAGTTTAATGGGAAAGTACCATTATTTTTATGGGGTTACTATTTAAATGGGCAGAATTTTTATCCCATTTATAAGAATTTATTTGACATTGGCCAGAATTTTAATCAAAAAGGTCAATAAATTTTAAATGGTCAGAATTTAAACTGGGTTTTTCAGAATTTTCATTAAACGGTGAGAATAATAATAAGAACCCTAACCTATCCTGACCATTTATTACTTTATTCTGACAATTCATCATTTATTCTGACTGTTTTTCTTTAAAATTCTGACCATTTAATTTTTTCCTTTTTATGGTGATCATGTTCTGCGAAGAAATTAAAAAATCAGGGAAAAAATATACCTCAACACTACTCTTTTCAGTCCCATTAATTATTTTTATAGCAAATATCTCTTTTGTGAAACTACTAAAAATTTTACAACTATATTTTATCTTTTCGGCATTCCTCTGTAATTAGGCAAACATCTAGATTTCTTTCTGATACTGCTAGTACGTTTAAAATTGATCAAATTCAAATTATTCAATAACATCTCCCGGAACTGAAAAAGAGTATTATTTCTATTCAAATACACCCAAGTCTTATACGTTTCCCAGACTACCATGTAAAAAACATGTATTGTGGCCATATAAAAATTGGAAAAAGGTTTCATTGGTATGTTTTTATTTTTATGGAATTTCCATCCAAATGTATTTTATAAAAATTGTGGCAAAATTCCTGCTTGTGAAAAAAACCAACAGAACACAAAGTAAATATTTTTTTAACAAATATAATTGTATACTAGTTTACTCCAGATCTTATCATTGTAGTATAATAATACATTTTTTTACAATTTTAAGTGAAAAAAAAGTTGAAAAATATAATAAGTCCATTTTTGAAATTTTTTATTTATGAACCGTGTAAAAAAACCTGTGCAAAAAGAGTTTTGGGTATAATAATAATTTTTTTTTGTATCAATTTTGATAACTTGTCACAAAGGTCATGCACGATGATAAAATAGACATTTGTGTTTGGTTCTGTTCAATTTTTTGATAAGGTGAAATTATTTACGTTGTCGTTTGTTAATCGATAAATTAAAAAGTTTGTGTTTTCATTTCAGATATATGAGTTTCAATTATGATGTCGAATCGAACAGTCTGATTATTTCTTTTACGAAATTAAGCTAGTCACAGATATTCACAATAATGAAATTAATCAGCTTAATCTATTTAGTAATAATTGCAAAATCGTCGGCCTCCCTACCGTTAGTCGACGGGGGCCTTACTATATTGAATCAAGAAGACGATAAAAATTTGGACACGGACAGATTGATAGTATTCAAAATTTCAAATCAGAATCTTTCTAGCCAAGCACAAATCAATTATGAAAAAAGTAAATCTTACGATTCGACATCTGCCAATAAAGATATCTCCAAATCGGAACAGAAAGAAGACGATAGAACATATAACAAGGAGTCAAATTCGAATAACATTGTTCAGACAAAAAATGATAGTTTGAAAACTAAAGTTCACAGAAGAAAAAGTGTAGAGAATGCCAATTCAAAAATTATTCAATCAGACGTCACTGATATTGAGAATAATTCTAAAATTCGTATGTGTGTTCACAAATTTAATGTAGCTCAAATGGACGGTGTAACAGATGGATCTTTATCGCCTTCTAATGCTGATTATGATGAATCCGAATACGAAGAATACGGTAATAAAAATAAAGTTGATTTTTCTCGTTTTATTTTTTCTCAACGTCACAAATAAAAAATATGAAAATTTCAGAAAACAAAGAACCTATATTACGCAATGTCACCATTCCAGATATTGGAAATGTTAAAGTAGAACTTTGTTCTCCTCAAACCAGTTTTTGCTATGCACTGTGGACTGAAGATCCAATAGATGGTAAAATTTCTATACTCGGCCAAGGTAATGTTGAATTTAAAATAAATTTAAATTTTTATATTTTTGAAGCAACTATTCAATATCCTTTTTATCACTAGGTTGTTGGAAATCGTCCGAAAGACAAACTATTTGTAAGTCTGACGATTGTCGAACGGATAGGCCCCCATCTCGTGCTAATCCCGATACAAAATTTTGCTGTTGCAAATCACAGTTCTGCAATTTGTCTCCAGCCTCTTCTCCTCTTTCAAATAACAGTATTTTAATTTTTTCCAATATTTTCATACACCTAATTGTGCGTTGGAAACTAAGTACGTATTAAACCTTTGCAGGTTTACCTGTAATGGAATTTGTTCCATCCGTAAGTCCAACAACTGATGCAGTATTGTTTGATTACAAAATATTGATTTTGGTAGCTGTGTGTTGTGGAATTTTGGTTTTGATAATATCCGTGAGTTATATGTCTAAATGTGCTATCAAAGAGAAAGAAACACACTCTGATGGTATAAATAGTGATTTTTTCTTAAATTATTGTCATTTATTTTAAATTAAATTAAATCAATATGTACTTTTTTTAATTTATAGGAAATGAAACTGGAAATAATCTAGAAACTGGAGGACCTGGATTTGCATGTAGCACAACTTGCGTCGATAATCTCAAACTGCACGATAATATAGGTGTGTTTTTATCTATTTTATTCCCAATGGAATTATTTGCAAAGTTATTTTAACTATTTTATTTATTTTTATTAGGTTCTGGCAAACATGCAAAAGTTTGGAGAGGCTCTCTCGGTGGTATACCAGTTGCAGTAAAAGCCTTACCAGCTTCAAAAATAACTTTTTGGGCTAGAGAAAGAGATCTTTATTCGTTACCACATATGAGACATCCAAATTTATTGCAATATTTTGGTATGACACTTGTATTTATATTTTTATGTTGAATTTGAATTTTTTTACCGATCAATTTTTGTATTTAGGTTGTGATACACGACCAACATTTGAAGGCCCATCTGAACATTTATTGGTACTTCAGCTTGCACCTCTTGGTTCTTTACGAAATTTTCTCATTGAGCATACTTTGAATTGGGAAGTTTACACTAATATGGCTTTGGGAATTGCTTCGGCTCTTGCTCATTTACATACACATATAGATAAAGATGGTAATTTTTTTCTATATATGATACACAAATGATTCTATTTAATTTTCAATCTCGTATATAAAATCACAGGTCAGTACAAACCATGCATTGTACACAGAGATGTTAATTCTTCTAATATTGTTGTTCGAGCGGATTTGACATGTTGTCTTGGAGATCTCGGTTTGGCAATGTCTTTACCAGAAACTAAAACACATCCGATGCAGCCGCATACCCACAGAATTCAAGAGGTAGTTTTTTTTTGATATAAACTTTGAAACTGTACTTTTTATTCTCATAAATAAAATCATGAAATAGGCTGGAACTTTACGATATTTGGCACCTGAAGCACTCGAAGGTACTTTGGATCTCCGCCGATGTGCTGCTTCGTTGAGAGCTGTAGATGTGTATGCATTGTCATTAGTTTTGTGGGAATTACTGTCTCGTTGCAGTGATTTACATCGGGCCCCCGGTCCATTGGCATATGCACCACCTTTCCACGCTGAAGTTGGTGGGTAGCTTTTATTTAGATTTGTTTTATTTTGGTTTTTGTAGAATTCTGTTAATATTATTTGTTTTAGGTGACCAACCAACGTTGGAGAAAATGCAAGTAATTGTGGCAAGACATAAAGCTAGACCTTTGTTTTCACCACGTTTATTTTCTGTTCGTGCTACTCGTCTTGCTCGTGATACGTGCGAAGATTGTTGGGATCATGATGCTGATGCTAGGTTTTTTTCTTGACTTATAAATATTTTCAGACAAAACATTTGATGTACATATAATGTTTTATATATATATTTTTTTTTAGGTTAACTGCAGTTTGCGTTGTTGAAAGATTAACTGAACTTAAAAGTATGCGGCCAGCTCCATCCCCCACCATTAACAATAATGATTTGAGGCCTCCAACTCAAAACCATGGTTAGTACATAATAATATTTTTTTCTAGGTATATTTTATTTATAATTTTTAATACTGATTAATTTTTTAAAATAGACAACATTCAAAATTGGCATAGTCCTGGATCTTGTGAAGACAAAAATTCCAATATAACTTCATCAGCTGTTTTCAATAGTAACAATTTGATTGATTTCCAAGCGACTGTTTTAAACAAATTACCTTTGCAACCACATCAGGGAAGAAATCCTTGTCTTGAAAGAAATTTGGCATGTGTGGGAAACGACGGTCGATTAATTGATAAATCATTGAAAGATATGGCATCAATATCACCCACTATTCCAACAAACAATGATTATGGTTCCAATAGTTTAATTAGAGTAGATCATTCGACAATTGCTCAGAATATCAGAAACGCACCTCAAGATTTTTCCAGACCTGAAGAACATGTTGCAAATATTTTCAACTATAGCAGAAATTCTAATAGAAACTATTCAAATCAAAATTCTTTTGTGTCTCAACCAAACAGTTTAGATATAAATGGAATTCATGATGAGCAGTTGGAATTCCGTCAGATGATAAGACCTGTGACACCTATTGGGTATGTACAAAATGATGTCAGTGGTGATTTAAACAGTGCTGGCTTCTCCAACGGGGAAGGTAACCCACATGGTTATCCTGCAAAAAGAAGTAACGTTCTTCAAGAAGCTAATCATCCTCGTTGGGGAACGAAACGAATCAAAAACTTTTTAGATTCGAAAATATTCAAGAAAAAGTCTTCTCAAAATCAACCTGTGCCTTTAGAAACAGAAGTTAATTTGGTATTATCAAACGGAAAACCTGTAAATAATAGTCAAATGAATTCTACAAATGGAAAGTTCAAAACATCCGTTATCATAAACGACGCGAGAAATAAATTAAATAGAGATTCAGATGCATGTCAAAGTGATAGTTCTTGTGATAGACCTTCTAGTCTTCCAGGACTTGACTCTGTTGTGTTGAATGGAATTATGTCTGATGGTTCTTCGAGAGAAAATAGGTTGAGATGTGAAAGGGTTGATGGAAATGTTACTGGTAATAAAAATTTAAATTACTTGGAAAATAATATGTGTGCTATTTCTCCACCGAATCGAACAATTTCTCACAATATGATGTTGAAAAGTGATGACAAAATAGGAACAGAAAATTTTATATCTGGTTTTAAAGAACTTCCTACTTTTGCAGAAAATAATATCAGTAAAGGTGCAAAATCATCCAATCAAGTATTTGCTGTGATCGTACCTAAAACAAACTACAGCGTGAGATCTTCAAACAATAGTAATAGAGAATCTGATATTGCAGAATGGCAACAACGTAATAATATTGAACTTCCATCTTCAAACGCAAATTCTGACGTTGAAAAAAAGGACCATAGTAATAGTACAATAGATTCTAAGCGTTTAAGTTGTGATGAAAAATTTGTTACCTTTGTCAGTAATAATAATCATTCGGCTAATAAAAAAGATGATTTACACAAAACTTTCCTTCATCACAATAGAAACTCTTACAGTGGAGAGTTTGAAACTGGAAATTTTTGTAAATACAATAAAGATGATGATATTTTAGATTCTGGTAATATTGTAGATTATTCTAGCAATAGTGAAGATGAGCACATGCTTCTCTTGTCAGAAAATGGAGGTTCAAAAATTACTATGAGACAACGGCACGATGTGAAACCTAGTCAAGACTCTAAAAATATTAAGAAAAATAAATTTGGATCGTCCTCTCACTCAGTTCACGAGGGTAGTGGAATTGGACTTTCCAAAATAGCAACAGAGAGTTTTTCTAGTCTTTGCAATAAATATGGAGTTAAGAGTAAATACGAAAATTTGAAAAATGAAACAAACAATCTACATCAACCGTTGCTTCCAAAAGATGCCCCATCCATAGATCATGGAAATAAGAAACTTCGTTTGTCTATTTGTAAAAATAGCAGTGAAGATCTTAATTCTCTGCAATTCAATCAACCTACAAACTCAAACGAATCCGAAGATGCAAACGACAGCGAAAAAACCCTCAATTCAAATATGAAATGTAATCTCGATAGTGATTCTTCGAGTGCTGAAGATATAACATTACCGGAAGAAGCCCCTAAAAGAAACAACAGTTTTAGACCTTTGAGTATAAAACAAAATTTATCCCGGCAGCACTCATTAGAACTAGTGAGTGAATTATTTTCTTCATCGGCCGATTTGACCAGACTCAAAGACCCTGCCAGTAGAATAAAAACACCAGGTGATGTTCCACCGTCTGTGAGAAAGATGCGAGGATCTAGGATTAGAAGAACTGGATCTGCAAGAGAAAAAAGTAAGATTGCTTCTAACCGGTTAAGTTTATATGATGACCGAATGATGTTTGGAAATAGTTTATAATAATAATATCCAAAATTGAGACTATCCTCTGAAAACAGTCTTTTTTGTTAAAAATTACGTTATAATCAACTGTAGAAATCATTTTATTAAATTGAAATTCGTAGTTTATTTTACATGAGAATTATACCAGTTTTTTCGGTAGCTTTATTTCAAGGATTCTGTTTATTATTTTTTATATGTATTATAGAAACATTAATATTTAAAAAAATGTATACTATATCTATATAATAATTAATTATATTTTAAAGCTTGATATCAAATCACATATGTACACAATAATTCCAGAAGAAAATTCAATATTTTCACAAATGTAACAATGTATTTTTTGTACTGCATGAAAATAAAATATTTAATCATTAATACAATGTAGGTAATAGAATCAATATATTTACACTTTTTTTTAATTATTATGATTATAATCGCCATCTTATATACTTAGCGAATTTTATTGATTATTTTAGCCGAAAGGCAAAAAATTTTATATCTTAGCGAATATTTACACATATTCATTAATATTTTTATATATCTATTGTTATTATTTAAAGTTATAAATCTTTCTATATTTTTATAATTTAAAAAAAAACTTGTTTATGATTGGCTTTGTTATTTTATTGAATTGCAAACTTAGAAGTAATATAATTGTTATTTGACACGACATTCATATTTTAGGAGTCTTGGCGTTCTTACAATTAGACGTTAATAAATCTGTTGATTTGAATTTTTTATTTTGAAAAATAATATCATAAGATATTTAGCCATACATCTAGAAGGTTTAAGATTATTTTAACTATTTCATTTTATTTTGCAATATGTAGAATAGTCATTATTATAAAATTGCTTTTTCGACTGAGTCATGTGATTTGTTTGAGGATTGTGTTTAAGTAAGTTGACAGTAGTTTTAAGACGAATTGAGCGATGCTTAAACAGTCAGTCACTTAATTGATTACTCCAAATGTAGAACACCATAATTTGCCTTAAAGAGTCTTCACGGAAAAGATTTCTTTCTCTTAAAATCTGCGAAGAGACTGGTTAAAACTTTTTAAGATGTCATGAGTACTTGTTAAAAATAGAGATTATCGTAGTGGTGTTTATATATTGCTTGAGCTTTTTTTTTTAGTTTTATTTTGATATTTTCTTTAAAATATATTTTTTTTCGATATTGAACTGTGATCTGGAAATGAGTTTATTTTGATGATAGTATGCTTTCGTTTGCGCTTGTCCTATTTTCAAATTTATGTTGAAATGTGATTATTGAAAAAAATGTTAATTGTGTAAATTGTTTCTAAGTCAATATGCATGCAGAATGGATAATTAACCTTAAAGGATATTTGTGAATAGTTTAAGTCAAAGTTTTATTATTTTATGAGTGAATGTAAAAACTTGCTGAAACAGTCGATTCCTGATTAATCTACAATTTAAATTTTTATTTATTTTTTTTAAATAAATATAAATTTTTCATTGAAAATTGGTTAAATTATTTTACCAATCATTACTCGATTTTCTGTGCCTTTTTCGTCGAATAGTTGGGAATTGACTGGTTTGCTTTTTTATCGCTTTTAACCAAATATTTTTTCTTTTTGTACATATTTTGTTTTGTGGCCATTTTTATCTGTGTATAAGTTTAATGTTATAAAAGTGAGTATGATTGTATAATACATGAAGGGTCAACACAGTATTATTAAAAAAACAATTAGTCGTCTATTTCAAAAGTTGAATGATAAATTCAAATCTATTCTAAATCACCAAATGTAATCAATGTTGTTTTTAGAAAAAAAATGTTTTTTTTACTGGTGTTCATGTTCGTAGAATATTTTTCCCACATTAATTATATTTATCATTTATGATCAAAATTATTATTTATATATACATATTTTATTATTATATTTTCATTCATAATTTACTGAATTATGTATTACAATACGTAAATTTTTATCTATTTTTCACTATATTTCAAAATTATATACCATTTTACAAAATGTTGATGTGTCGAACCCCGTTTTTAAAGATTAGTTATGAGTGACTTCAAAAAAATATTTTTTTATATTGTATAATTTTTTCTATTAAGAATGATTTGCTTACATATTTTGTGCATTGCTGGCCAGTAGAGTAAATCACGTCTCTCTTCAAATAGAACGTAGTTTTTATATTATATTACACCTCACTTTATGTAACACATCAGTTGTGTAAATGTAACAAAAACTTATAATTGTAATGATTTATCTTATACTTGAAATTTATTGATCTCAAATACTTATCATCTTGAATTTTATACATATTCTCGTTAAATAATTTTTTGGAATTATTCATATTTTTCCACCAAATATAATTTGAATTAATAATAACACATGCACAAAAAATGCATATACTCTTTATGAAGTTAGTTAAGTGACTAATTGATATTACGTATTTGTCCCGAGCAAATGGGACGTTCGGAGTGACTACTAGTGAGAAAAGGAATCTTCTCAGTATGATCTCAATTGAATAGAGTAAATTGTCTGTTTCGATTAAATTAATTTGTAAAAAATTCGTTGTTTGAATTTAAATTCTTGAATGTATTGTTCAATTAATTGAATCTTCAAAAAAAAAACATCGATAATTTTTATATAGTTTTTTTTCACCATAAAACATCTTGTACAATAAAAAAATATTATAAAACTAATAAAAATATACATTTTCAATTGTTGTCTTATTTTTTATATTTTACAAATGGATTCTTGGGCCTATTTGTCATATATTTATATATGTCATCAATTTTAATAATTTTAAAATGATTACTGATATTTAATACATATTTTTAGAAAAATAACATGCATTTTTCATATAAACTCTTTGAAAAAATAGTTTTCATGTCATAAAAATAAATAAATATTAGAGTTGCTAATATAAATAAATTATTTACAAAGTGTTTTAAGCGTTTTTTACATTTTATGATAAATGTATTTGTATATGTATATGCTTCCTTCAAAATTTATTGTGTAAAAGTGGTGAGGATTTATTTAAAGCTTATCATCGCTAATATTTGACTTTTTACGTATACGTAATGATGATGTCATTATTTGTTTTCTTAAAACTAAAGCGCTATTATAATTTTATATTTCTAATCGATGGAATAAATCTATGATTTTAAATCAACATATACATATTATTATATTTATACAAATTATAAATATGTATATATATATTTTTTTATATTACTGGTATTTACATTTTCTTATTTTAAAACTTAACTATTTACAAAATGTTCATGAATTAGGTAATTCGATAAAATCAATTATTCGAAACAAAACTGTTGAAAATTATAAATTTTTTTCCAGTTGAAAAACAAATATCAGATAATGTGTAGTAAAATCTTCTATGCTTTTAACATCAAATTTAATTATTGTCTGTAAAATGGTTGACCACGATTCATTGTGTATGTTGAAAGTGGTATTCCTTTAGTGCCATATATGGGATCTGGAGCATTTTCATAATCAACGTCATAATATATTCCAGATTGGTTCTGAAAATTTATAAACATTCAATATGTATACAAATGAATTTGAAGCATTGAATAATGAATGAAATAATGAACATACTGCTATACTGTTGGTTGCGTTAGATCTTGATTTTGGTCGAGGTACATGAAAACCACGTGATCCTAATAAATCAGTACGATCTTGAGCATGAGCATCGGATTCTGAACTGGTTGATTCTGTACCGTGATTTGCAGAAAAGCCTATAGAAATATTTCGAAAATTATAAAGACAACAAAGAACTATAATCACTTGTTAAAATTAAATACCAGAAAATCCACTAAAAGCTTGACCAATACCAGTTATAGTATTAGTTCTTGAAGCAATAGTATTGTTGTTTCCTGATGGATTGTTCAGATGAAGCGTTGATGATCCAAGATGAAGACCTAGCCTGAAAATCATACATTTTCTTCGTAATTTAAGTTTTTTGAAAAATTACAGTGCTGAATTGTTGATATTCATTATGTCTTATAGTTTACCTTGGCATTGGTACGGGAGGTAATGTTCCAGCCATCGATAGTGTTGGATATGCACCATACATAGCAGATGAAGGTCTTGCTCCAGGATGACCTGGAACTGGTTCTGGCTGCTGTGCAAATAAATTATTTGAGAATTAATATTATAATCATGAAAAGAACAAAGGTAAATGCTGCATATAAACAACTTCAATTGATAATTGATAAAAAAATAATATTAGCTCACCGCATAATGATTAGCTTGAGCCATAACATCTGCTAGTTGAGCCCAACGCATTCGTTCTTCTAGTGTCACCTTAAATAATTTCAAATTATTGTCAAGAATATAAAAATTACGTACTGATAAGAAATTAATACATGCCAATTTTGTTTTATATACCTGATATGGTGGTTGTCCCATATTAGGAGTCTTGACTCCACCAGCCATGTATCCGAACACTGGGGAACCCATTCCGGCTGCTGTCTTTTGCTCCCTTGACCATCTTCGGCTAATAAAAAGGTATTATTAATAAAATGTTTAAACGTTTAATTAGAAATTAATGAAACAATCAATGCGTACCTCCACATAACAAGACAGGCTAAAGTTAATAAAATTACAACTAAAGCTGCAAGACTAGCACCAACAGCAACTCCAACAACTTCGCCATCAACTTCACACTGTGATCCATAATAGGAACCAGAACATCTAATTATCATATGCATATTGAATTAGTAAAAAAAAATGTTTAAGTGTTTTTTATCAATATATAAAAAAGAGTTACTTACGAGCAAGCAGGTTGTCCACCTCTATATGAACAAGTTCCTCTGTTGCTACAGTGTGAAGGAGGGCAAGTGTGGCAATGTCGTCCAGCTCTATTCGGTTGATCTATCCATGTATCTTTTGATTCACTGGGGCACTCACATCTGAAAATGTGAGATATTGATTAAATAGTTCATAAATAATAAAAATTAAAATTAAATAATTTCATACTTAAATGATCCCCAAATATTAGTACACACAGCTAATTCATGGCAATCGTTAAGATCAGGTGATGAACATTCGTCCAAATCTATAAAAATATATATTTTTGTATATATTAAATTGTTTCATATTAAATCCAATTAAACTACTTATATCAATTACCGTATAATTTAGAAACACTGCCTGCAGGCCGATCTACCCAAAGAGCCGAGGCTCCAATATTATTACTTCTCCTTTGAATAACACCCAATAAATGTTTCGTTATATCAGCACCAGCACCACTTCGAAGTGTTTCTCCACTTTCTTCTAATAAAATTGTTACATTAGCATAAACTCCCATTCCAGTTTTAGTCGGATCTCCTTTATAAATAGTGTTCACTGTACCACTAACAAACTCGTCTGAGTATGGTGTCATAGAAAATGCTGAATCGACCTTGGATAAAATACGAATTTATATTAAAACTGTAAATTATATAAATATATATACGTATATAGAAAAACTTACAGCTTTTGCTGCTTCGTAACTAAGTTGTTGGAAAACTTCAGATTCTTTATCCCCAAGTTTTTCATCCCAAGCAATCTAAAAATTAAAAATGATTGAAAGTTTATCTTAATTTTTAATGAAATAATTATTTTTAAATTATATTTTATACAAACCTTTCGATCATACATTCTATCGACTCTTAGACTGAATACCATTGCTACAACTTTTCTACACGGATCTCTATGATTACGTTTTGCATATCCAGGTCTACATTGACAGCTTGAAATACCTGTGGGATGTGAATTAAACTTATGATATATTTGTATCAAATTTATTATATTTTATATAAATAAATTAACATACCAGCTTCAGTTTTACATTTTTCATTTTGAGTTTGATCACAGGTAGAATCATCTCCCACAATACATGTATCAATTCTATAAAATAAATTAAATTGTTGTCCAAACTTCAGTTTTTGTCATAATTTTTTTTTTTTTTAGAAACACTAACAATATGTATTGAAATTAATTAAATTAAAATTATTTACCTCACAGGTGGTTGTTGTGGTCTACGTGGAGGGCTAGGATTAATTGGAATTCTTGGTCCTTGAGGTCTTACAGGTCTTGGAGCATTTTCAATTTCAGGAACAGCATATCCTGATCCAGTCACAGCTGTATAATAAAATTAAATATAATTTCAATTTTGGAATGACGACGATATAATATACAGGGATTTTCATTAACTTAAAAAATAGAAATGTAATTATTTTATATAATTCAGGATATTTTTTATGGGATGTATTTCAATTTATTTAATTATCTAGTAATTATATTGAAAAATTTGTACCTATAGTTGATTTTTGAACTGGCGTAGGCTTTACAACACTTGTAGGTGCAGAATCTCCAAACAGGTTGAGATAAGTTCGTTTTCCATCAATTGATACAAAGCCTTGATCACCAGACGCTGAAACAATTATATCCCCATTGTTCCCACTAATTGGATTGACGTTTTCAATTTGCACTGTGGCTGATCCACTTCCTCCATTTGGTCCTTGAATTGCTGATACGGTCACATCAAAAATTTCTCCATAAGGAGCTGGTACTCTTTGAGGCGGTTTAGGACGACGTCCTGCACCTCCACTTTGCCCACTAACCGGTCTATATTCTGTATCATCTAACACTATTCCTGGTCTAGGTTTATATGGATGGTATGGAAAACTTTGCTGAGCAGGGAGGCTCGGCTGAGAGTTGATAATACTTGATGGTGTAACTAAATTTGGAGATAATTGTGAAGTGGCATTTTTAGTAACTTTAATTTCAGGTAATGCATCTGTAGAAGTGATACTAGTTGATTTTTGAATAGATGACTGAGTTGTATTATCTTTTGTGATTTCCACCATAGAAGATTCTAAAGTTGGTGTAGGTTGCAAAAGTACACCGTTAGGATTTACGTTTTTCATGGTAGTGCTTTCATTTAATCCGACTTCTGTATCTTTAATTTTTTCCTCCTTTTTGTTACTTATACTTGGTTTTTCTTTTTCATTTTTGATCATGGTTTGTTTCTTTTTATCTCCATTTTCCATATCTTTCAAAATTTCTTGCTTTGTTGGCTCACCCTGCAATTTTACTTTATTTTCTGTGGTACTTTCTTTCGGAGTTTCTTGAGTTGATGTAGAAACTGTGGGTGGATCTCTCGCCGGTACGAAACTTTCACCTTCGCTCGGTAGGCTAATTTGATTTTGATTCAATGTTTCATTAGGATCATTATTATTTTCTTCAACGCTTTGGATCGTAGTTGTCTCTTCAGATTCAGTTAAGTTTTGCTCATTGATGTCTTCTTGAACGTATCCAGGTTTCAATTTTAATACAGGTTCTTCCACATGAGGTATTGTAGTAAATGATTCATCAACATGTGTTTGTACAGAATCAGACAAAGGTGGTTGAGGTTTGAACATTGGAAGGTTAGGATTAGGTCTTCGATTGGTTGGAGGTGGTCTGGGTCTTGGTCTTTGCCATGGAGGAGGATTTTGCGGACGTATCCCATTATTAAAACCTGGTCTATAATTTTGATTAGTAATCGGAACTATTTGTTCTGGCAAAGGCACTCCGTTTAAAAATGGTCTGACAGGTGTTTGCTCTAAATGAGAAGGAGGTCTATCGAATGGATACGGTGGAGGTATTTTGGTAGAAGGTTGAGGAGGTAGCGGAGGCATTAGTTGCGTTGGTCCCGCAGGACCCGGTGTATCGAAATCTGGAGGTAATGGAGGGACATCTGATATTCTCGGAGGCCCTCTATTATTGATTCTTGTGTTTTGAGGTCTCAATGGCCTTCCGTTAGCCTGTTGAGTATTCGCTTGTACATTCACGTTACCGTTCAGCAATTTAACCAATCCAGTAATAATATCTTGAATGTCTGGTGTCGCTTGCCTACCCATTGTGTCATACCTGAGGGACGTAGCAGAAGTTTGCGTCGTCGCAGTTTGGGCTGATCGGGGTCCCTTCGGGGTTAGGGCTCTTCCCCTCGGGACCCCTCTGGCTTCCCCCGACCCTTCAACGGATTCTTCTTCATTAACAATAGAAGGTACAATGAATTTATGTGCTGAAGCTTGCTGTTGGGTCTTCGTCGGTTGTATCTGCTTATAATATCGATTCTGATGTACCTCAACATCATTAACTTCAACTGTATCTTCCAACTTATTCAGTGACACTATGTTATCGAAAGTCTGTGATTTTTCAGAACTTCTTAATATAGGTGCTGCAGATCTGACAACAATCGTATGATGATGTTCGTCATCGTTTTCGTCGATTCGGCTCGAAAATATCGCCTCCGCATTGAGGGTGGGCGTCACATCCATAGCTGCTGTTGTCCTGTCTGACTCCGTCTCCGTCACAACAATTTCTTCGGAACCCACATCGGAAGCCGAGTTCGGAGATATTTGTGATATCGAATACGCATCCTGGTGAGCTGAAACGAAAACGAGAAAATGGTTATGTAAAATTGTGCAACTAGGGTTTCTCCCGATGACGGAAAATCGTCAAATGCGTCATCGTCGGCCGTGACGGCGACAAGGAGAAATTTCACTTTTGCTAACTGGCGACACAAATGTTTCTCAATCGAACGAGAAAAAATATATAATATAATATGCAAGTGTTTGTTATATGTGTGATGAATCATCGTGATTTTCTATACGAGAAATTTCATACACGAATCTTTTTATTTGGATAAGAAAGCTTCGCTTTTATCGATCTATTGGTAATGTCTAAGAAATTTATCTAATGCAAAATACAGAACTTTTCCAATAACACACTTAATAATGAGAATTTCTCTCAAATCGTACTTGACTTATATAAAAAGATGGCCATTTGAATCAAGAATCGATCATCTTACATCAACTTTTCAATAAGTGCAATTGGTTGATCAACATACAATTCAATTAAGAACCCATTGTCCCTAAAATATTCCATCACACACCAGAATCTAATAAGACACCAGTTTCACTAAATACATAACAAAACAATTTCCCATTCCAAGCACGAACCGAGCACCTTATCGATCAAAACCAATGACGACACCGCAATTGCGACGCGTTCATATAACAGTTACTGCACGCGAAGGAAGCCCATTCCTGAAGCGGCCCGCGGACTTTCCCTGGCTTCAGCAGCATTGTCAGCCAACTGGCCAATCGGATCTGCTGCGTTGGTCTCACAGTCAGAGCTGGTGAATTTGGAGTAGCGCTACTTTCACTGGCCGTTCGTTCGCTGGAACGAAGCTGGCGAGGTTGCCGCTTCAACGGACAACGAAAACGGAACAAAGTCAAGGGCGACAAACTGAATGATGATGACCTGTTTCAATAGTGTTCATCCTTGCTAATTGAAGATTTTGAATGCTGTCGATTTATATCTAAATTGTTTTTTTTTTATTGAATAAATTCCGTCTTAATTTAAATGTATTATAAATTATATGAAGATTTATACATAGTGCCCCTTACTGCTATTTATAATGGTATCAATGACATCTTAATGGTATTGCTGTCCATTTATAAAATCAATTTGATAAGTAAAAAAATTGATTAATTAATTAATTTGCATATAAAACGAATCATTGAGATATTGAAAAGTTAGGATCAATAAATCGACGGAATAGTGAAAGCGCGAATTTCAAACACATAAAACAAAACCGAATTGCATTTCTCGATTTGTATCTCGAGACATTAATTTAAGTTTCGACAGTAAATAATTGCATTCGCAAAAAAATAATTTTCACTTTTGATCGGATAAAAATATCTAATCTAAAAAAATAATCATTACAATACGATTGTAGAAATCGTATATGTTCACGATGACGATGTTCGAAAATACACATGACTTATTCATAACGGTTCCGATCCGAATACAATATTCAACAATCATAATAGCGCTAAAAAATCATGTACGTTGAAAATATTTTTCGATGTGCTTAAATTAACATGGAAAGGCGAATTTTCGCTGTATTCCATCGGACGAGATCTTTCTGTTTTATCAAGATCTTCTAAAAGGAAAAGTAAGCACGTAAATAGATTTGGAACTTGTGGAACATGTATATTTACATATCAATTCAAAATTACTTCCAAAATTATTTGATAGTTCAAGCCCCTAACAAAGTAAATCCGTCACTGTGTACTACTTATAATTTAATTGATAAATTTTGAAACCAGTACACCCGTAAAAAGACAAAACCGTTGAAACGTTAACTGAAAATACACATTGCACAAAATTAAATCGATCTAAATACTACATAAGCCTACAATTAAACAAACCGTAAACTTTTTTTATTTTCATTACAAATTTGATCTAAAAAAACATGCAGAATTAATTCGGACCAAACGAGAAGACCATTTGGTCTTCGAACGTACGACCATAATAGCGGAGGCGCAGAGGCGTGCAGCGCAATTAGAAAATCAAAATGGTTTCTTACGTCGGATTAGCGCGCATACAAATTATAAATTCAACGTCGGGGAGTGCACTCGACTGTTGAGGAGCGAAATTTCAACCACTTAACAGTAAACCGACGAAGGTCGACGACACGGCGAAAAGGCGCGAACTCGCACGCACCTCGGACGCCATTGTGGGAAAAGGCGCGAAAACAATGCCGTCAATAAAACCCGACATGTCTCTGCATATTGTTTTCGATCGACAATGGCGCCGTCGTAAATTTCGGTATCCGAGCATTGTACGGGCCGCGGATTCGAGTGTGTCGGTGCAATCATGGTGGCGCTTTTGAAACGCCATTGTTGTTTGTCGTTCGAGTGCGGGTATGGTGTCGTCGTTCACTTTCTCCGTTTTGCAGTCCCGCATCCGATGAGGTCGGAACTTTCGTGTAGGTGAGATGGATGATTTGGGTTGTAGTTGCTAAAGGTAGTTTTGATGTTGGTTTTTTTTGGAAAAGTTCGTGTTGGATGTGTGAAAATCGTCTCTTTGCTCTGCTCGGGATTTCATTGGTAACCTTTCGGTCGTCAGTCGAGCGTTGAACCTCTAACACACCATATGTTGGTTGTTTCTTTTTATATTTGTTTTGATAAAAATAATATAATTTTACAGACGTGAATTGAAGTGCTTATTATTCATTTTTGGATATGAAATGAAAATTGACAAATTAAAATAATGACGTTGAATTTATTTCTATTTTCTCATAAAATTTAAAAGTTTCTTTTTACAATATTTTTTATACATAAAAATTATACGATAATTGAACAATTAAAAATTAAAACAACATGTTACGAATCATTCCCAATTTTTCAACAATACACTTTATTTCATTTTTTTTTTGTTTCATCATATTTACAAAATTTATTACGGAAACAAAAAATTACACATTAAAAAAAACTATGAACATATGTCACGATTGCATTCCAACAAAAAACCCACATTACCCAACACATGAATTGAAATCATCGTTTTTCAACAAAAAAACGATACAACACAAAAATTCTAAAAAAATAAAAAGCTCTTTGCATAACACGCCGATTAGAAATCGTAATACCCGATAACGCTTTACATCATTTTTTCCCGCGTAATTTATTTGCATACCGATGGAAAGGTACGAGAGCCTCCTCGACTGTTGACATTGGCCAAGAATGGGGTCAACTCGTCGAAAACCAGTCGGAGGAATTTTCGCATACGCTTTTTTCCGACGTCGATTGTCGAGTGTGTGTTTGTGATGCTTTGAGCTGTCTATTCATTCGTTTTGCAGGAATTTCATTCTCACAATCAGTTAAATAATTATAATGTTGTTAAATTTGGTAAGCAAATGTATTTTATTTTTTATGATCTTTGCATTCAATGAAGAGTTTAACTTTATGCTATTATTTTTTTTTTGTAGATTTACAATAGGTTAAATTAAAATTTTTATGTTGATCTTCTACGTTTTCCGATTAAAATTTTCCGATTTTTTCTAACTTTTTTTTTTAATTTTGACATCAGTTTTTCTATAGTTGAATTTAGTAATTCGTCTGGAACTTGCGTACGAATAACATGTCTGCGAAAATAGAAATTTTCAGAAAATGATATTTTTGTATATACCTATTTTACTAAGGATACCTGCAAAGAGGACAGGTGTTGTTCCAATTATTCCATATTTTTATGCAATATTTACAGAAACGATGCATGCAACCCAAGGCCGTAGCATCAATAAAATATTCGTAACATATACTACATGTTAAATTTGATTTCAAAATTTCTTCATAAAAACTAGAATGCGATCTTTTCTTAGAATTCATCTGGAAATTATTAAGAAACCATATTTTAAGATTAAGATTGTTTACAAAATACTGATTTCGAAAAATAAAATTTATCATGTCAATAATTGACATGGTAAATGGTATTTTTCGAAGTTCGAATCGAAGTATAATAGTAATCGGGATTATTTGTACTGGCAAAGGCACTCCGTTTAAAAATGGTCTGACTGGTGTTTGCTCTAAATGAGAAGAAGGTCTATCGAATGGATACGGTGGAGGTATTATATTTTGGTAGAAGGTTGAAGAGGTAACAGAGGCATTAGCTGTGTTGTCCCGCAAAAATCGGACATTCGATAAAATTTTTATTGAATCCTTTGTGGATGAAACAAATGAAATAACTAATTTTATTTAAATTTAATATTTACAATATTACAAAAGTGTGGTTCAGTTTATTTTTTTAATTAGTTAAATATTTTAATTTTGGGAGTTTTTTTATATCTTGTAATACAGCTTAATTTACGTTATTTATTGTGATGATTATGAAAGATCAAGATAGAATGATCTTGAATATAAAATGGTTTGTTTTTAGAAATATTAATCATTGTTTTAATGAGAAAAATATGAATGTTTGGGTGCATTGATAACATCTATTATCTTTTTGTGATAAGGCTTTTATAGTTTCACGTGTGCAAATTTTATATGTTGAACTTTCCATATATTTTATGTATATAATTTTCATCAAAAAGTATGGGTATAACAAGTTGAACGCGCGAAAATATATTCATATAACAGTTATGTTTTTTAAAGAAAATATGACGATTGTGAGAAAACCCACCATTAGTAACCGTAATGTTATAAATATTAATATTTTCAAAAATTCTATCATACAAAATAATAAAAGTTCAATGATCGAACATTTCCATTCTATAAAGTATTACTATTTTTCGTATTATGACTCATCAGAACATTGACACTACAAAAACTATTCAATGCCCACACCTAAATTCTTTCACATCATCATCGAACCAAAATTTTTGGCAAATTGAAAATGCAAACTTTATAATTGTTTGCGAACTGTTGAACTTTACTGTACACCCGAAAGGCAAAAGTTTCATCGACATATCTAAACATATTTCTTATGAAAACTAATAAAATTATGTATATTTTCATGACCGTTGTGCACCCACACTTATTGTTAGTCTTTTCTCATTAAATCAAAAATGCTACATTTGTATGTGAAAGTCCATTGCTTACATAGCGAATGGTTTATTGACTTTATACCTCCACCGTTTTTCGATACGCGTAAACTGACAATGGAATTTTTCAGTCCGATAAAATCTATATATATATAAAAATGGATGCTTGTTTGCATATTGTTGCCGTTTCACTCCAACACCGTTCGACCGATCGCCACAAAAATTGGCATGTACCTATATATTTTTTTTTGTCGAAAATGTTGTTGTATCATCAAAATAGGGTGACCATATTTCCCAGAACCCAAAACGGGACGGTCCGCAAAAAAATGTTCCACCTATATAAAAAAAAATTGTTGCCCGTTCAAAAATTGTGACAATACGCGGCCTGCTTTATGCTTCTGTTTTAATGAATTTAAATTAAAAAACATAATTTTATTTAAAATTCAAGTCCCGAACAACGCCGGGTACTACCGCTAGTTATAACTAAAGTCGAATATATGTATTATGGACATATATTTATTTTATTAAAAAAAAAATCGGAATTTCTCACGGGCTCCCGAATGGCTCGAGTCCTGGGAATTTACCCCCTCTCTGCGGCCCTGCATATCACAGTTTCTGACAAATGATTACAATAACCCGACCTGGTTCATAGCAGCACACACGTAACAGTCGAACGACAGGCTTTCTTTCCACCATCGACAATAACATTCCGCAACATCCGACCCGACACTCTCAGCAGATCGAAAACGCGAGCCTCCACCGCGTACGAAAGTGGAACTCCACCACGTACCCGCATAGCAAAAGGCCCATCCACCTGCGGCGAAGGTGTCCGCGGTTCTCGTCTTCGATAACGGTACACGCATAGCGATACGTATGTGGTCAAGTGCGCCACAGATGACCGCCCCGCCGACACCGTGACCGCCAACTCGCCAACTATAATACGTTCGACAACAACAACAACAACGCCGGTCAATGGTCGTCGTGTTTATGTAATGCGCGTTGCGCAATCGGACGGTCGAATTCGGTTGTTTTGTGGTCGTTTACAGTTTGAGTGTACACTTCGTTTGTGCACGAAAAAACTAGTATGTTTGTTCACCTTCTAAATGCTCTAGTCCAATTGTTCGGGTGATACGACAGTTTTAGTTGTTTGCACTCAGATAACGCTCTTATGCTAAATATCAATAAGGTGGAAATTGGAGTATCAAATAATGATCGAGAAATACGCGTAGTCTACCCGTCGTGTCAGTTTTAACTTCTAGAGTTTGTTTTGAGCACGATTTCGCAACTCAAGCTAAAACGCTAACCCAAGCATGATACTTATGACGTCTGTTTTTAGTTTAGACGAAATTATATGTAGGTAAAATTTGATAATTGACATTTAAACTAAAATCGATAGTTTGAGTATACCCAAACTAGTATAGATATAAATAAACAAAAGTGAACACTTGAACTGTGACATACACACAAATAACACCACTCTCACAGGTTTTAACCCGAAGTTGCCATGGTGGATAAATCATTAAATCATTTCATCAACAGTACAAGATGGCATTAAGAGGTATAACCGCTAAGTAGCCGCTGTGGCCAATTCATTAAATCATTTCATCATCAGGATAAGAAGGAGGACCGACCCAAACGCGCTTACCGCACATACTGGATCGCCGATGACAGCTCATAATTGTTACAAGCAATTTGTATGGCGGACGATAGAGAATGAAATCGGAACCATTTTTGGAATCGCCTCATCAAACGAAAGATTTAACTCTCATTTTTTCGGGTCAAATGGTTAAAATCCCATCAGAGTCGATCGAGTAGGTGTTAAAAACGGAGTCCCACTCTGGCCAATCCGCGGTTTGAACTGTCATCAATATATTGATAGTTCGTGGAACATACCACCACAGCACGGGCTGGTTTTAAAATGTTACTGTAAATATGGGACGGTCGGGTGTCTTTAGATTGACGGTGTGATTGTGTCGACGTTTTGCATCTGCACGCCGATTTAGATAGTATGCGAAAATTGCATTTCATAATGGTGGGAAGATCGCCGTCGGCTGCTTGAACGTTGCACTTGCACATAATGGATGTGCCACATACGTGCTTCGACACTTCCTAAGCTCAACGAATACGAATTGATGATTCCGATCATTTATTATGGTCGAATCCTCGTTTTTTTAACCTGCTTATATATGCATATTGATTTAACAGATTTGTATTTTACAACGCTAAGAAGAAATTTCAGGAATGATTTCGTTTATTAGACGTAAAAGCTGCTTTTATAATATTTTATTTATTGCGTTTCGTTTGTGAAATTGCTAATTTTGCGTAGTGTACAGTAGAATATAGTGCTATGTTCGTGTTTTTTCGCCAAGATTTGGATTTTTTTTCTTTTCATAGTTTTCATTTTCACATCTTTTCCTATTCATGATCTCGGAAGTGTCAATGGTCAAATTAGGTTGGTTTTGATTTTTTTTTTAATTTCATGCTCTATTTGTTATCTAGTAGAAGACTAATGTTTCGTAATGTTTGGAAAAGGAGGCAACGATAAAGAAGTTCAAATTTCAAACACTTTCACAAACGAAGCGTAACATACGTATATGCATGGCCTCTAAATCCCGAGGGCCAGATTATTTATTGGGCCCCGTTTTTCACCGATTTTTTTTAAATACAATAATTTTATAAAATTGACCAATGCCGGGCTCTTTTGCAGCCTAGGGGTTAGAGCCCTGCTGAACCCTTCCCCCCTTAATGGGGGCCATGCATATATATTACTATTTCGATTTGAAACATTGACATAAAATATATAATGAATTGAAAAAAAATACCTGGTGTTAAAGAAACAGCTATCACCGCCATAAAAAGCAGGGCTCCGCCCCGGGACCACCTCACCTCCATGGTGCAGGGCTTCCTCGGAATCACCGCATCCGTTCGAGTTTGACGTCGACTCCGACGACGACTCGCTGAAAGCAGAAGCGAAAAACAATCATATAACAATTGCGTTATGTCGTATTGTGGCCAGAAGCGGCTTCGCGAAGGTGGAAACGACGGAATCTAGTGTGAAGACTTTCGCGATCGGCGGCCATCTTCGCTCTGATTGTCGCCGTTCGCTGGCTTGTGAACGGTCGATGTATCGGGGTTTGGATCTTGTGTGTGGTTCGAAGATGGATTTTGTGATGTGTTTGTTAGAAGGTGAGTGTTTGTTGAGGCAATTTGAAGTTTTAGAAGGAAAATATGATTTTTTTTTATGAACGGTACATTTTTTACAGTCGATATATCATTAGATATTCGATTTTGAAAAATATTGCTATTATAATATAAAAAAATTCAAATATTTAGACAAAAAAATCGGTTAATAATGTGAATAACGAAATATATATATTTAAAAAAAAAATGCAAATTTATTAATCGTTTTTTATTATATTTTATCTGCAATATGTTGTAGTCATAATTTTGTTTTAGATGATTTTTTAGTTTTTTAGTTTTTCATCAGTTTGTCGATCAGAAAAAAGAAAATTAATCGAAAATATCAAAATCGAATATAAATATATTAATTTTTCAAATATATTGAGATAAAACTTTGAAATTTACGATAAATAGTTGTTGCGAGAAATCCACTGTCGAGTATGATTTTCAACTATGTATAATCAGAATGTGTGCAACTAGGACGACAATTAATATAAATAATTTATCGTATTTTAAGTGATTGTATCAACCCACTGTCATAATATTCAATGCAAGTAACCCAAATAAAATCTTTGATGTAGTACATTTTGCTGCGAAATGAAAATGTACGTCATTAGGGCGAAGCATCGTGGGATTTGTGCATAATTAGCAAACATGCAAATTAGCCTCGATCGCTTATTTTACATTTCTTTAATAGGTATGCAGCTTTGAAACGATTTGAAATGGCGATCTATTTTTTCCTTTTGAAATTTCAAAACCCAAATGCGTATTTTTACTGTTATGGCAAAACGACCCGGTTTAGTTGAGTCGCATTGACAACATTGCGATTTTTTTTCTATTATTCAACTTTCCAGCAAAATTTCAATATCTCTCAAGCCACTAAGTACTAAAATCTTGGATTTCGTACCATGTAAATATTTATTCATTTATTTATTTATTCATATTAAAATCAGCATATTGAAAACCGAAACTGCATTATTCAATCATCCACTTGATTGACGATTTCATCATCAATATTTATATACTTAACACATTCTATGACCTCATAGCTCTCCATACAAAATCCATACGATTTTCGATAATCGACATAGAAAACGGTCCCAAGTCGACAAGGCCCTCCGTTACACCGATAGCGCAATTGAATTGTCTCGTACGCCAGTATGAACTGTTATTCGATGCAACGGTTTTGCAAACCCGATGACCCAATGCGTGCCTAAACAAAACGGGTCGCAAACGGCCCATGAATAAGCGACAAGCGTGCAAATTCGATACGTGCTCTTTCCTAAGTGCGGGACAATAGTGTAAGGTTGCGTGATCAGAATTGGGATCGAGATAAGGTGCGGTGTGTGCTTCGCTGGTTCTTGGTGCATGTTGGAAATGCCTTTTTTAAATGTCACTATGTAATCTTCTAACATTTAACTAGCATTATAAGTGCCAGACATGATTGATTTGAACCTGGTCTTACTTTATATAAGTAAAAAGTTAAATACTATCATAAAAAGTGAGTCTTTCAAAAAAAATAATACAGTTATAAAATTATGTGGAATTCGTTCGAAATTATATTCAAAAACACATCGCATTTTATGTTCAAATAAATCAGATAAGTGCCGAAGAAAAATTCTAATACAGAAACTTGAAATGAGCAGCTCAACCAAAACCGCATTTTCGTTAACGGTCTTCTGGATCGAAACACGTTTTGTGAGGTTCGTTTTACAAGAAAACACTATCTCAACAACTCGAGCAATAATTGATTATTATGAATTATGTAAAACTTGCGTAAGCCGTTTCGGAACGGTGCTGGTTGCACATGAATGACCGTTTGAGGACCAGTGGTTCCGTGGACCGTGAACTTTCGATAACCACTGAACTCAGATTCGATCGTGGAATTCGATTATATATTTAAATGCCGCAAAAGAATATGTTTTGTGTTCCGAATTTCGTGTTGGTACAATGGAGGCGGATGGTTAATGTATCGAAACTGATTCGGGATCGTACAATGCAATGGAGTACGTGTTTTAAAAACGTTATTTTTTATTGTTATTTCAAATGAACAGTGTAGTATTTTCATGAAAGTTAATCGATATTTTCACATGTAGAAATAGAAAATTATCTTGTGTGAAAAAGTTGGACTTAACATACGCTTTCACTTCGATTTGAATTCGAGCCACAGTAGAGAAATAGTATAAATATATAGATATTATGCAGATTTTTTATAAATTTCGTAGTTATACATTGTAATCGTATAAATATTGTACACATGCGTGATGGAAACGGAAGGAAAAAATGTTGCATGGGTTTCGTGTTCACTAGTTCGTTGAGATTTCCTCATAAACATTTGCGAAAAATCTGCATAACACGCAATTTTCTCCATAGAAAAACACAATTTTCTAAAGTAAGAACGAATTTGCCGAGACATACAATTTCATCTAAATTTTTTCACCGATCGATTCATAAGAAACGTGCGAACGGTACAAATTCCGAACAAAATCCCATAGAAAGTACATCACGAACGATTTCATATGCTTCATAGATTTCTAAATACAAACCTTAACAGAATGTATTCAAAGTCATTTTCTAATCAATAATTGCAATCGTCATATTAAGACAGATAATAACTAACACATAGCTGGCCATCCCAACTAAAAAAAGTAATTATTTTCGAAAACTTTTCCATTCTTCAAATCAACGATATGGGGCTTTCGGAAAGAGGACATTTCGATTGATTACAAAGTCATCGAAAGTAAATCCCATGTCATCTAATGATCGTTTCGCGGTCTGCGTATTAAATTGTATATCCGTTTCCGCGGACAGTCGCGATCGCTTTCCAATCTCACTTTTCACTTCGTTACGAACAATATCTGCATAGACATGGCAAAATTTTCACCGTGATTTTCGAGGTTGAAACTCGTGCATACAGACGAGAGAGAGAACACCTCGTTAACTCTTCGTCATGAGAAAAAAAAAACATTTAAAGACTAGCATAATGGACAATTCATTCGCTTCTGTTGGTGACCTGCATAAAATATCGAAATCAAAACGCGTGCATCGATGATGATGAAAATTTTTGTACCGCTGGATAGTAAAATATGAATGGATATTATAGAATTGATGGATTTTTAGTTAAAAAATGCAACATTCAAATTTTGTTATTGTTATAATTATCATTGAAATAGTATGAAGTGTAAATATAAATTAATCGAAAAAATCATTACGAAAGCTTATCGATCAACCGTTATATAAATTCGTGTAATTGCAAAAAGCGCGCAAAAAAAATCGACAGCCCCGTCAAATTCGACGCTTTAAATTATTAACAGGGACCATTTTCGAAACAAAACAAAAAATCTATATTGAAAATACTCGGAAAAGAAAACAGGTAGAACTTGATTCGGACACAAGATCAATCAGCTCGACCCGTTGTAATGTTCCTAACCCAATTCCCGGCGAGACAACTGACTTTATACATTTATTTTGTGCCGTGGTGTTGTGTGCATTTTTGTGGCAAGGTATTTTTCGATTATTTTCGATGTTACGGTTAATCTGTCGGTGACATTTTTTTCTAAGTCGTATACTCGTCTGTCTTTTTAACTGTAAATGCGACAGTGTGTGCAGAATAATAAAGTGTTTCTTCAAGTGAGATTGACGATTACTTGCTGACTTTTTGTGTATTATTTTGACTAAAAAAAATGTTGGAAATTTTATGTTGAATACGTCAAATACTTTACTGTCTTATTCGTCGAATATATAATAATATATGGTGACGTTGCAAATTGTAAATGTTTTTTTTTCAATTAGGCGCAAATAAAATGTGTCAAATGTTTAAAATATTATAATGAATAATTAGAAAGACGATAATATATTTCGTAAAAGCTGCGTAATTATACGAAGCGTGTTATTTGGATTAATCTCCGTATTTAACTCATTTCACTAATTGAAATTCAAAATAAAAGAAGCGCGCAGACAGATAGTTATGTTAATTTTAACTGTAGAATTTCCAGACGAAAACGTGAATTATCATGATATAAATTATTCAGCAACCAACGTGGCATTTATGATTTATTATCAAATTAAAATTGCATATAAGAACCACTAAAATCAACCAACATTGCAAACGTTCAAACGCAACTTCTAACACGAATTTTCCGGAGGCGGATCTGAAAATTATGCAACATCTTGCAAACGTACAACTTTTTATTAAAGAAAAGTTAATGGCACGAAAACATTTTGAATCACACACGGATCTCGAAAAGAACGTCACGATGACGAGCGATCAAAGACCATTAGCATTACCGGAAAAATTAAGAGCAGTGAGAGGGTTCCTGAAAATAAAAACCGAATGACTTCCAGAAGCGAAAACTCACGACTCCGAAAGAGATGTGTGAAAGGAGAAAGTGTTAATTCAAACGAATCATCACCATCATCATCGTCGCCGACGCATGTTCGTGGAATAGCTTGATGTCGTTTAACGGTGATTTAACAGGATCCAACAGTATATTCGTAACCGTAGAGTAATTTTATCCACACTGTATCTTTTATATTTAACGATCTGTTTACCATATTTATTGCGGCAGTCTGATTCGATTTGAAAAATGTACTTAAGTTTTTTCGCATAGAAATTGCTTCATTTTCAGCGGAAGAAAACTCAACTGCTCTTATTTCAATACGTACTATACACATATCCTCCGGTAAACCGCATAAAAAATACTATGAACTTATACAAAAAAATGAGATAGGTGTCAAAGTAAATTAAACATTAAATTCATACTACATTGGCTCAGGAAAATTCAAATAAAAAAGGGCTAAAATATATTTGAAAATGAAAAAAAAAAATTCATATAAGTGTTAATTAAGTAATTGTAACTAGGTATATATAATATGTTTGTCGATACATATAAATGAATAATTCTTTAAAACAAAAATTATGTTATCGCTTCTGTCTTCAGAATTCTAAACATGGTTATCTTTTTTTTCGTTGGATCAAAATCACTTTTATCATTATCATTTGAAATGATTAATTCTTTTATATTTTAAGAACATTGTTTGATCATGGGTAGTTTTTTTAATTTAGGAATTCTTATCGATGATAGTTTTTTTCTTACTTGTGTTAACAAATTTAAAATACGCTTATTAAAAAAAACATTTTACTTGACTATAATAAAGCAAAATCGCATAAAACGAATACTCCGTAAATAAAGGAATGGGTATATATATATTTCATATTCATACATCGATTTCAAAAATTTTCATGATACGAAAAGTGTGAATTTATAACATTATTTTTCAAATTCAAACATTTTTAAGCATGTTCATAAATTAGTTCTTTTTATCAGAATAAATTTTTCAAAATTGAAAATTTATGATACAATTCTGTAAATTGTATTGATATTTATTCATTTTTAAAATAAAACTTAGCAAAACATCTAATATATTACATGAAAATTAAAAATTGATTTCTAACGACTCAAATATATTATGATAAGATATCGAAAATTCACATCAGGTTAATTTTTCTCATATTAAACTGATTCAACTGAAAAATCACAAAACAACACATCCATATAAGACGAAACCATTAAAATAAACGACAACAATAAAGCTTTACCGAGTAGCACGCGTCAGGTGAATCCGGGTTGCGCCAGCGGCCGTCTGTGTTCCTTTTTTCTTCACAACCACCTCATCGACTGGTTTCAAAACTCACACACCATCACCATTCCAGGATCCGAGCACTCTGGCGATTTCGACCGATCGCAAATCCAAAAAAATGCACTGACACTGAGACGTGGACGGAAACGGAGACTCCACGCGTTGCTGCACTCGAAAGTTCCGGCTTTAATGGGGCGCACTTTCACGGGCCGCAAACGCGAAATTTCCAATTGCGGGACGTTCACTGGGTCCTGCTTTCGGTCCTCGTCGATTTCCGGGATTCCGGGATCCCGGGATCGGGATCGGAGCGACCGGAACCGACTCGCACGAAGACTCAACGCGGAATGTCAGCGGTATGAGGTTACCAGTCGGCTAGCGGTACTTTTTTCCGCCATTCCTAATAAGAAAGGCTCTCGCGGCGTTTTCGTACCGCTATTATATGTCTTATATACGTTGGGTTAAGATTTGTTTTTGTTCGTGGGTAATGGTCGGATTTGTTAGTGGAGTATATTCGGCTTTGTCGGTCGTGGGTATAAGGTAGGTTTTTATGTGTAGGCTGTTGAGTGATTAGGTTGTATGTAGCGGTAATGACCGGTCGTCGGTCGCATATGTGAAAAGAATCGGTCCCAATGAAATAAGTTCCGCCCATTATCTTTCCCTATCGTTTGAATTATGTAAATGTATGCCGCAATATCTTTTCGTATTGAGCGCGCTTTGTATGGATTTTTGATCGTGAAATGTTTGGAATGGTCATTTTATATTTGCAGTTTTGATGTTTTCGATTTTGGGAAAAGGGCTTTGGGCTCAAAGTTAGAGAATGAAGAATTTTTTGAAACATGCGTTTTGAAATGTTAGAGTAAAAATTTAATCATATTGCTATCTGATTCTTTTTGTAAAAGATTCAAGTAAAAGCTAATTATAAAAAAAGTAAAACCTTTATTATTAGATTTTATAATGTTCCAAATTCAATTATATTAAATACTAGTATATAGGCCCGATGTTAATAACATCGGGTATTGATTTGTTAAGAAACGGAAAACGATAAAATATGAAAAC
>JAOXNN020000043.1:454804-473011 GCA_028571205.2 Hydropsyche betteni | reverse complement strand
GGCCAATCGCAAACGCTCAAGGTCGGGTTGAAATGAAGACCTGCGGGACAATCGAACTCGACTGGTGTGCCGAATTCGCAGTAATAGAATTTAGTGCAATCGGTTTCGTGAGGTAAAAGTGTTGCGAATTCTCCATCTACAGCTGGACATTCTCCGCTAGGTGGTGGTTTGGGTGATGATTCAGGAGTAGTAGTAGGGGGCGGTTTCGTAGTATTTCCGGAACCACCTCCAGAACCAGCATCGCATCCAGCATCTTTAGGCCAATCGCAAACGCTCAATGTTGGATTGAAATGAAGACCTGCGGGACAATCAAACTCGACTGGTTTGCCGAATTCGCAGTAATAGAATTTGGAACAATCGGTTTCGTGAGGTAAAAGTGTTGCAAATTCTCCATCTACAGCCGGACATTCGCCGGATGGTGGTTTGGAAGTACTTCCAGAACCACCTCCAGAACCAGCATCGCATCCAGCATCTTTAGGCCAATCGCAAACGCTCAAGGTCGGGTTGAAATGAAGACCTGCGGGACAATCGAACTCGACTGGTGTGCCGAATTCACAGTAATAGAATTTAGTGCAATCGGTTTCGTGAGGTAAAAGTGTTGCAAATTCTCCATCTACAGCTGGGCATTTCACACTTGGCGGCGGTTTTGGAGTACTTACTGAACCACCTCCACCACCTCCAGAACTAGCATCGCATCCAGCATCTTTAGGCCAATCGCAAACGCTCAATGTTGGATTGAAATGAAGCCCTGCAGGGCAATCAAACTCGACTGGTGTGCCGAATTCGCAGTAATAGAATTTGGTGCAATCGGATTCGTGAGGCAAAAGTGTTGCATTCACTCCATCTACAGCTGGACAAGTCGGTTTCGATGGTTTTGCAGTTGTTGATGGTGGTGGTGGTGGAGGTGGAGGCTTGGTGACAACTCCGGAAGAACATTTAGCGTTATGAGGCCAGTCACAAACCTGTTCGTTAAAAAGGTTTATAATACGGCGATTTCAGAAAAAAAAAATTATTTATTTTTAGTGCTTACTCTAAGTTCGACGTTGAATTCTAAATTGGCTGGGCAATCGAATTCGACTTTTTCACCGAATTCGCAATAGTAGAATTTAGTGCAATCTGTTTCATGGGGTAAAAGAGTAGCATATTCGCCGTCGATTTCCGGACACGTTTCCAAAACCCTCACCTTGGTCTTGGTAGTGGCCAAAGCTGCGGAGACGCAGAGCGCCAAAATAAATGTTTCTGAAAAGTTGAAAAATTTTATGAAAAATCGAATAAAGTCAAAATATTCAAATTCTAAATAGAAATATTTACTCAGCATTTCTGCTTCCTTCGTCGATTTGTACGATGTGATATGTACGCTGAACAATTATTGCAAGTTGTACTTGATGATCTTCGCTGAAAACTCAACTTGTAATGTATTATATTCTATGAGAGTTAAGCTTTTTATAGTGATCATTAATTGATTAAAATTGAGATAAGGGTATTGTTCATTTGAGGTTGCTTAAATAGTTCGAAGATTTTCACTAATAAGATAAATATGTCATATGATTAAATATTAAGTTAATCTTCAGATTTGATTCAATCAATTTTTTTGCCTTTTGTTGACTTAAATGAAAAAATATTTTATTTAACGATTTCACGTGTTCTTCCATTATATAAATTAAAAAGAATTTCATACATTCATATTACATCATCATCATCATCATCATCATAAGCAGCCTACTCACTCCCACTGCTGGACAAATGCCTTCCCTATACTTTTCCATTCGCTTCTATCCTGGGGCACTCTCATCCATGCGACACCACATATCTTGCGTATTTCATCTACCCATATGCCACACGGCTTTTTTTGCGGGAGTTTAACGCCTCTCGGATACCAGTCCAGGATTTTCCTTGTCCAGCAACCATCTTCCCTTCGTACAATATGCCCACCCACTGCCATTTTAGTTTTTTCGTATATTCGATCACGTCGTTGAATTTAGTCATTTTACGGTTCATTCATTCCTCTTACGATCTATCGGCGAAGTACCTAGTATACGTTGTTCCATTGCTCTTTGCACACACCACGACCTATTTATTTTTGTAGTATTCACGCACCAAGTTTCACTGCCATAGTTTAGAACTAGCAGGACACACCGAAAGTTTTGTGAATATAAATATACATATATATTTTATCAAATAAATAGAACTGATCAAATATTAATTATAAAATAGAATATCGAAATAATTGTCCTGAAAATTCACAAGACGACCCTCACTAAACAGATAAAATATTTATATATAATAATCTAGAGCAATGACGTAAAAACTTGTCATGTTTCGACAAAAATTTCTTTATTATATCAAATACGTCTTCAACTTAATCATAAGAATATTTTTTATATCTTTTAAAAAATACAATTAGAGGCATCTAATTCTAGATTTGGCGATTTTCAGAAAATTATTAGTATTGTTCAAAAAGACAAGGTGATTACGTAATTTCTTGATACTGAAAAATCGAAAGGATTTTGGTTTGCATTTCTAATGCGAAAAATGGTTTTAAACTTAATAATACAATTGTTTTAAGTTTTATATTTAAAATTGGATAATTTATCGTTTGATCGTACTGCTTTTTATCCAGTAATATTTTTTTCCGATTAATTATGATTTAACCTCTTTATTTATAATAGAAAATTTGCATTTGTAGGAATTAATACTTTCTTATATTATATAATTTTTATTTAATGAATCTATAATTAATTATTAATTAATATTATTTCATTCCTATTTGCAGGTAAAACCAAAATAATTATTCTTAATCATTATGAATATAAATTATTTTTCCTTTTTTGGATTTCAGGAAGTGGGAGCTATGGTGCCCACATCCTGGAATTGGACCTAGGGCCAGAAACTTTATCGGACTCCTGTTTTCACCGATTTTTAATCATATAGTTTTTTAGTAGATACCGAAACCCCTATATATAACCACAGATTTCTGTGTGTCTGTGTGTTCGTTCGTTTGAATGACGCTCGCGACTTGCTCGCGACTTTTTCGCAAATATTGTCTTATGTTAGTGCGTATACAGTTAACGTCCATAATATGATATGCTTATTACCTACTAACTACTGGCTTTGCCTATATTACGTCTTGTGACAAAACAAATGAACTATTTTGATTTTATTAATTAAATATTAAATTTTTTTATATATAATAATTACGTAATAATATGGTAATTACTTAGAAAATACAAAATATACAAAATATTAGTTAGGCATAGACGGCATTTCGCAACGACACGGTTATAAAATATTTTCGCATAGATAAATTTAATTTTTATTTTATTACATAATAGTATGGTTATCAATTCATAGCCGATATTATCAACATCGGGCCTATATACTAGTTATGTATAATACGAAGACGAATAAAATATATTACAGTGAAATGTTAAAAAAATGCTGATAAATTGTTTTATTAGTTTATGTTTCGGATACAAAAAATAAAAGGATTAATTTAAAATATGATTAAATTTATTTTTTCCACCATAAAACAATAAATAATTTAAGCAAGTGACAATCGTCCTAATACTTGATCTCAAAATAATCGACAAATCGATATAAAAAATGAACTAATAAATAATCGGAAATATGTAATAAAAATTTAGATGGATCATAAATAATAATAAATCCTTTCCACGTTTTTTTAATTAAAATAATATAAGCTTTGAATATTATTTTTTAATATTTTCATTGTCTTTAATAATCAATATTTCAAATTGAATAAAAATTTGTTGATTTATTTTTTAATTGATGTGCATTAAGATATTTCTTAAATTTCGGAAATTATTAATATTATATATTATATGAGGGATTCAGAATCGAAGCTTATATTCTCATTGAGGGAAATGTTAGGAAATTGTTGATTACATTTAGGTGATTTGAGTATTGAAACTGAATTTTCACGATAATTTTTTTCGTTTTATGAATTGTAAATTGTAGCCATTTCGATCAATAAAAATATTAAGATATAACATTATAAACAATCTGTGATGATTAAAAATATTATTTTCTCTAATTGTAAGTTTATATTTATTACTAATAGAATAAAAAATATAAATTTGATTTATTAAAACTTTGATATTTTTACTTTAATCGAATATTTTAAGAATACGTGACCAAATACCAAATAGTATAATAATTAATTAATTGGAAATCATACGTAATTCGGATTGGACTTTGTCTGAAATTTTAATGTCAATAAGATAAAATTTTTGTAATATATTTCTGAAACTGTCATAAATTCATTAAATTTCTACTAAGTAAGTTGATTGTTTTTCGAACATTTTCGGCAGAATTAATAGATTAGTATTCTTTTATTAATCTGTTTAGTGGACAATTTTTAATCTAAAAAAAATTATTATACCAAAGTATTAACATAAGCTTCGGTAGGACAATAGGTTTTATAAAGCCGTACTTTGGTTCGACGGAACATGCGCGACTACTTTAATTCCTGATAATGAGGTCGTAAAACTTTTAATGAAATAATTAAAAACGAAGTAATGGAAACGAATTATTTCCTTAATGACTGTTTGATTAAGTAGAACAGATTTAGATGAATTCATGGGATAAATTTTAATAATTGCCGCGTATGAAAAATACGATTTTCTGTACGAATTCAAACTAATCAACGTATCCAAATACTATTATATTACAACATTAAAAAAATGTTGACGAAATATATCCGTGTTGAAAAATTAAAAGAATTCATGTTCGTAATATTTGTTTTTTAATTATGTTTCAAATTTACAAAAATCACGAAAATACGTAGATTAAATGTGGAGTCATGCGATAAACGTTCAAAATTTATGGCTTTTCAGAAGCATAATCCATCGAGTATTAATTCGACGATAGCGGTTTATTTGTACGAGCTTTAAACAAATACCGCTGACGTAAATTTCAACAAATATAGAAATAATATTGTGATTTAGCTAATCCACAAATTCTATAGTTGAAGACAAAGCATTAAAATGTACTTGTATCACTAAGAAGAGTCGAAAATTGGTCACAGTCCATAAAATTAATGTATTATTTATTTTTTTCAATATAACTGATGCGTGATTCATAATCTGTTATCGATAATTAATTATCTTAATAATACTCTCATTCGGGTATTGTTCACAGCTAATGGTAAGAATCTGATCTTTAAAAATATTGACAGGTTTCAGTGTCGATCGACGTTTTTCATTTGATTTCATTCAGAATTTCTTTTCTGTTACTTTTTATTAGAATTTACTGAAATGGTAAAGAGTTTTTTTATTAGTTTCAATGAGAAAAATTTAGCATTATAAATATTGGCGCGTTTTTTCTTTCCACATTCATGATATTTATTTAATACCAATTATAAATCTATTAAAAATCAAGACGTACAGTGAACCCGGCGAGAAATGAAAAATTATTATACTTATTGTTACGAAACATTAATTTATATTTTGAAATAAATTTTAATAACCCACATAGAAGTTGAATTTATTTTCAAATCATTACTATTCATATTTTATTTTTTCAGTAAATAACAACAAACGTATTTTTTTATGTTCATGAATAGTGTTATGTTATTCAAATAAAACTATTAAAATTATCAAAACTAACTATCAGAAAATGATAAAATAAATTTTTGTCACTTTAAATATTTTCCATATAAAATAAACCCATCATCCTGCTTAGTCTTAATTGAAAAACTGAAAATCGTTCCTTATCAAATGATCCTATGTCAACAGTAAGTAATTTAATTTATTTACACCATTTTCCACTTATTTTCAGTAGCCAATAAGAACTAGTAGGTTTAACAAGGTCAAACCATTTACATAATATAGCACAAATAATAAAAAAATCAAGAAATATTAGAATGAATTATAGATAAAATTCGTGAAATTGAAGAACAATAATTGAGCACTAGCGCATCAACGGCTCGTTGGTCTAGGGGTATGATTCTCGCTTCGGGTGCGAGAGGTCCCGGGTTCAAATCCCGGACGAGCCCAAGGTTGCCTTTTTTTTTGTATAATATTCAATTTTATTTGTTTAAAAAGCCTCAAATATTTATAGTGAAACATGCAAAATGATAATTGAATTTTTAAAAGTGTATCGTTTCGGAATATTGACATATTTCGAATAGATATATACACGTTAGATAAAATGGGATACAATTTTGGCTTGCGAAACTGTCGATAGAGTTCATTTAATATTTTTGTGTATAGATGTCACTAAAAATTATACGTCGAAGCTTTTACAAAAATATGTAATTATTAAATTTATTTTTCAGTTTACATATGATAGAAAAATAATCTATATTTATCGTTTTCGCGGGAATTTTTTGTAAATGTGTCGTAAATGAAAATAAAAGTTTTAACGTATTTTTTGTACTGGTAACATTTGACTTGGCAAATGGACGCGTTCAGTTTGACGTACGAATGCCATGAGTAGTGTGCCGGTTACTTTGAATACTTGAAAATAGTTTTGAATCTGTGTAGTGAACTTGTTATAGTCATTAATTTATTTTAAGTCTTTACTTATACTAAAGCGTGTTTGTTGTATCTTACTTTTTACATAATTTGGTTAGATACATAATAAGTTCTTTTGTAAAGCAGTAAGTGGCATTTTTTGAATATTCTTTGTTTTGAACATTTAATATAATTGACATATGTATTGAAAATTTACAGTTATTTTTAAAATGTCGAACGAAGTCCACCCTTCAAACATTGGCTCTTGCAGCAAATCTCCTCACACACCTGTTGATATAAACGACCCTCGTCTTGATGGAATTCCAAAATCATCTAATAATTATAAAGAATTAAGTGTCATAGGGACAGGTGCGTACCCATAAATATAATGTGAAAGGCTAAATGATTCATAGAATTGTTTGCAAAACTAATCACTGTTTCAATATTCAAATTTGATTAAAGTATATTTTATTTGTATTAGTTTATGTTTGACAATAAACATATATAACTTTTAGGTGCATATGGAACTGTTTTCAAAGCTGAAGACTCGTTGAATCCTGGAGTCATCGTCGCGATGAAAAGAGTCAGAGTACCATGTAGTGAAGACGGTGTTCCACTTTCTACATTACGTGAAATAGCGTTATTAAAACAAATTGGCAGTATTCAACATCCCAATATTGTTCGGTAAATAGATTTCTTGAATATACATTTAGGTTAAGTGTGCATGTATGTTTGGTTGTATATCAATTTATGTTTTTTTTTTTTAGCTTACTAGATGTTTGTTTAGGTCAGCAAGGAGATCCTGGAAAACATTTAACTTTATATCTAGTTTTCGAGCATTGTAAACAAGATTTAGCTACATACATTTCTAAAGCTCCTGCTGGTGGTTTGCCCGAGCACAAAATATGGGTAATCTCTTTAATTCCACTTGCTATATATTCCTGATTCAGAATGATTTCATAATTCATTTAAATTTCAGTACATGTCGAAAGAAATTTTAAGTGGAGTCGATTTTTTACACTCTCAAAAAATTATTCATCGAGATTTGAAGCCACAAAACTTGCTAGTCACCGAAGATGAACATATTAAACTCGCTGATTTTGGACTTGCTAAAACATATGACTCGGAAATGAGATTAACTAGTGTGGTTAGAACTATTTCACTTAAATTTTGTTTTAAATTACTTTTTATGTATAACCTTAATTGTTTTCGCTTATGTTGCAATCAGGATACAATTTCGTAAAAGGTACATATTTTATTTGAAGATTCATTTCACATGGTTATTTCAATGAGACTATTTTCAGGTCGTCACATTGTGGTACAGACCCCCAGAAGTATTATTTGGAATGTCGTATCATTCAGCTGTCGACATTTGGTCAGCGGCTGTGGTTCTTTTCGAGTTACTTTCACTTAAACCATTGTTTCCTGGTCGATCGGATGTAGATCAAATTGAAAAAATTCTCATGTAAATATGATAAAATCAAAATTAAGAAGATTAAGAGTGTATATTGTTCGATGTTATATCAAAAATTGTTTACAGGGTCATCGGTACACCTCCGATTAGTGAATGGAATGATAACCCAGTATCACTTAAAAACTTCCAAAATTATCCAGCAAAAGATTTATCAGAGTTATGTCCACGCATCACACCTGATGCTAAAGACTTACTTCAGGTAATTTATTATTTAATATTATAATATTAATTGCATAATTATGCATATCAATTCAACATTTTTCATAAGTTGTGAATATAATTTTCATTAAGTAATGATGAGAAATGTGTAATAATTGCCTCTTTTTTATGACTACAGAAAATGCTATGTTTCGACCCTAACCAGAGACCATCTGCTTTGCAGTGCTTAAAGCATTCATACTTCTCAAAATCACCTACTGCAAGTTCAATCGTAGATTAAGGTACACCCAACTTTCTTTTTATATGACGAATGTTCCAGAATGTCATGTAAAAATATTTTTTGTGTAAAAATATGATTTATGCAAAAATAGAGTTGGGTGTGTGGAGGAATCTCAATTGTTAATAATTTTATGCAGCTCAAAATTAAGATTTTTAAAAATGAATAAATTATGAAAAAAAATGTTACCAATTGGATTAAAATGTTGATCTTAATTTAATTGACACTGCATATTATTAGTGATTTACCATAAAATTTAAGTTAAACTTAATTTTACAAATATGAATTTGAAAAAATATTTTTTTACAATATTGCCATAAAAAATTCTCTCAATTGTCATCTCACTATAGATTAAAGAATATTTTTTTCTAAAAATATGTATTTAAATTTATTCAATTAGAATGTAAAAAACAACCTGAATAATAAAAATATATTTTATTTCAAATTTACAAACATATAAAACATGTCACAATAATTTAACATATAACAATGAATCGTTTCATAGAATGGGGTTAATACATAAAAATGGAATTATTTTGGAATGTCCTTGAAATTATTTTTCAAAATTACACAATCATTTCTTATTATGTATTTATTTCTTTTTCATGTATTTTTTTTTATGAAACTTGACTGAAAAAATTTTCATCTTTGAAAATTGAGTAAATGCTAATATGATTTTATGTAAAATTTACAATGATTAAAAAGTGTTTCGAACACTTTTGCATACTCTTTGAAATTTATAAAAGATCAGTTTTGTTATAAAAACTACTGAATTTTATTCAAAGGTTATATTAGTGGCCAGATATTTAGTTTAAGTAAACTATAATAAAAGTTACGTGCATAAGACACGTACATTTGACACAATAGTGATATGTTATTATCAATACTTGAATGATCTGCATATCAATGAATCTAAAGTTTTAATATTGTAAACGTATTAAGTCTGTTTTATGTGCCTTATTTTTTTTTCATATTAATGATTTCATTTATATTTGTACTTAGGTTTATGTAATTTATTTAATGTTTGAATCTCTACACATATTTTGTTCATTCTTTTCATTGCCAGTCGTATCCGAAAATTATCATTGAATGTATTATTATTTTATGTTTATTTTTCATAAATAAATTAAAATTAATTATCTTCTGGTAGTCTTGAGTCTTGAATTTCCTATAAAAAAAGTACATTTAATTTTATATTCATCCCAATTATTGCCCGAATAACTAAATATTTTTTTCTTACTCTATCTCTTTTCTCTCCAAATTTAGACCAGAATGTAACTGGTGCTTTAATTTTGTGTCCTGTTTGTTGGTTGAAGACGTGACACGCATCGAAAGGTGGACTGTATAAATGAAGGGATACCGCTGTGTTTGAATTTGATGGGTTTTCAACTCTGTGTAGTCCAAGTGAATCTAAAATAATCAATTATAAATGTTCATAAATAAATATTTTTTCACCATCGATTGAGAGAACTCAACGTTCGATACACATAAACTTCCATTTTTTAATTCACATTGCAGCTAACATAAATTATTATGTATCTTTTGTGATAACTTATGTACGTACTTGATGAACTACAATTAACTGGTTTATACTAGTGTTAATGAAAAATAAGATTAGTGTGTATAAAAATTTCATATACGTTCACACTAATATTGTTTACAATTAGTGCTTGTTCTAACAATAAGTAGCAACAAGAGATATTGATGAGATAACCTTTTGAATGAAATTTGATGCCAAAATTGTGAGTTATTTTAATTTTTTTGAACACAAAACTGGATTACGTAAAATGTTTATAAAGAATTTATTTTTTTGAACTAATCAGTAAGTCGTCAATAAGTCAAATTGGCTTTCTTTCATATTTATATATCTTAACGAAACAATGGGTAATAATAATAATAATAATTTTAATATTTTTTTAAGTAAAAGATTCAAAAATCAACAAAAAAAAGAAAATTAATTTTAATCTCTCAATACCTTTTTCACTGAATATTTTTATGATTTTTTTTTGATATCAAAATTGATGTATTAGTTTTTAATTTTTATTCTTCAATTGTCTATATAAATTTTTTCAACAACAACAATAATAATAATTATAACATTGACCTATATTTTTATCTACGACATAAACTTTTTTATCAATATAGATTTATAGATTATTAGATATTTTCTTCTAATTAATTATAATTATCAGGTCCATTTACACGTAAATAACTGTTTTAACCATAATGCGAATTTAATTTATTATATTAACAATTATTGAAATAATTTCAATGATAAATGAAAATGAATGATTATTTTATAATTATTATTATAAAAAATTGGAAAGTGTTTTCAAATATTTTGATGACTTACGGAAAAATACGAATCAACAACTTTTTGAGTGACATCAAAATTGGTACGAGCAAAAAAACAATTTCAACATAATCATACATTTCGTAAATATTGTATTATTTATAATAATAATAATACACATAAACGTAATTGTCTCATTATTTAATTACTGATAAAATTTCGAAAATTAGACAACCTGAGCTTTGAAAATTACGCATCCAATTTGCATGAACAACAAATAAAAATGAATCCCTAACTCCTTTGGCAAAACGACATAAATTATTATCTATTGTTACGTTGTGAAAAATAACTATGTACTCACGATTATATTGTGTAATACACGAAATGTAATTTGACAAATCGGACATTTTCGTGACGTGAAAATTATCCTAAGCTTATTTGAATAAATCGTATAGTTATTTAATACTGATTTTCGAACTTTTTCATACGTACGGCTTTATCATATATGGAGGACCGAGTTTTCAAATTAAGTTAGTAACCAAAAAAGTTTGACCTTATTTAAATGTATTAAAAATATAATTACCGTTTATGTAACAGACGCCATTCGTGGGTAATCTCGTTCTGCCTATTTCATTCATTCCGCAACATTTTTCTTCCCATTCTCTTTGATCGCGGCAAGCAATATCTGAACTTTCTTCTTCGTCAAGTTTATCATCAGTTTCTGGCCAAGAAAATCTGAAAATTGAAAAAAAAAATTAGAATTATAATTCATTATTACGATTTTATTCATCGTATTGTGCAAGAATTATATTATATATTTTTTATAGTGAGAGTTTAATTTTTCTTTTGATGAAATTTCAGAAGTTGAATAAAGGGTATTTCAACAAAAAAATCTTTATTTCTGTACAATTTTCTTATATTACAGTAAATATATATTTTCACCGATGATACACTTTCACTATGATAACATGTGCACAGAAGCTTTACTATTAGGTTTAATTCGATAAATAAAATAATTGATTTACGTAAATAAAATAGAGAAATCTATAGGTATATGAGTTTATAATTATATATTGAATAATTGATTAATAATATTGCAATTTTCGCTATTTATTCAATAATAAAAAACAATTGATTATTTCATTATGTTTTATCAAACACAATTATAATAAAATATAGGTATACTTATAAATAATTAAATACTTTAATAATTTGAATTTTTAGACAAAACATCAGGGCTTCGAACCAAAACTGAACCGTTATCGAAAACCGAAATTTTCGCCGGATCTAAACCGGAAAAAACATAACGGTTTATTTCGGTTCACCAAAAAAAAAAATTGCTTTTCGAATATTTTTGAAAAGTGTTGTCGTTTAAGAAAATATTTTTTGTAAAGTCGGTTTTTGCAAGCGTTCTTTGAAAACTCGGAGCTGAACCAAAAACCGGAACCGAACGCAAAAATATTTTATTATTGAACCGTAACCGAAAACCGGAACGAAACAAAAATACGGTTCGAAGCCTTTCATATTTCATTTTCACACACTTCCAAACCACTTTTCACACCCATAAAACCAAAAACGAACTCACCTAGTCTCCTCGAGCTCCCCCTTCAACATTTTCATGAAACAATGCGAATCGGCATGATCATGTATGGCCGAGCCGTGGCCCTCCCCCCAACAAAGCACGATCAGATTGAACTTTCCGTTGCCCCTGTCCACCAAATTCCTCGTATACCTGCAGGCAGGACATCGATCAGTTGGGAGAAAAAAAAACGGGACAAACGTGGCCGCAGAGAAATCAACAACGTGGAATGTTTTAAACGCTCCCGTAATGGCGGCGTGTCATATAATTTTGCCTTACTCGGTCGGACGGGTCCGCCCGTCCACTTTCCAGTTTGTGGATTGTGTAAAAAATTGAAACCGATTCGATTTTATCCGGTGTTTGTGTTGTTGGTGTGATTTTTTGTTGTTGTTGGGTAGTCCTGTGTTTGTGTTTTTTTTTTATCGTCTGTGAATTCGATGTTTTTTTGTGTAGATTGTTTTTATTTTGATTTGGGATGTATTTAGTGTTGATTGATTAAATCTTATAATACTAGATAATTAATTGAATTGATGTTTACGAAAACAAAATATTTTTTTGAATTGTTTAGATCTAGTTTTTTATCAAGCTTCTTAGCAATATTCACGACGTCACCGAATTTTATAGAATTGCTACTATTTTGTATGCAGCCCTCAACGATATGTACGCGGAGAGCTCAAAAATTTCGTCCTTCGGTTTCGTTTTTATGCCCTAGTTTTAATAATTGGACAGGTATCTGCATGTTTGATACATCAATCGAAAAAACTTTAAACAGTGATTTTTTCAAAAATATTTAAAAACTTCGTTTTTTTTATTAAATAAGAAAAAAACTTGATAAAAAAACTCGAATTTCCCTTTACTTCAGTAATTTTTTGATAACTAATCATGTGTTTCTAATAAATTTTTACTGATATAGATTTTTGTATACGTATTTTAGGATTAAATACATTGTAAACAAACAAAAAAATAAGGAGGTTTGTCATATTATCTTTCATTTGGGAATTATTACTGTGCATGTGTGAAATTTCAGATTTTTTATTAAAAAAAATATATAACTCAAAACTATGATACTTTTTTTGGTTTAAAACGTTTCAAATTACATGATCTATTATATCTTTAAGGCTTTGCGTAGACCTTTGGACTACCCTGTACATTCCACAATGGACATTCTTCATTGGTTATTTGCGTCAATAATGAAAAAGTAAATAAATCACCTGTTCCTGTCGAATTTGGCGTATTTCTTCCAATCGGCATCGTTTGATTTGTAACTCAACATCAACTCTTTGACGTACTCAATGTTGACGTGGTCATCTTCGAAGACGACGTGTAATGCGTCTATCAGGTCTCCCAGGTTGTTGATAACCGGAAAACCTTTGCCGGGCTTCTTCAGCACCGGTTCATCCATCAGCTTCTCCTTGGTGAAGTTTTCGCTGATTCTGCACGTCTCCATGCTTCAAAATTTTAACCTGAGCGCATAAAAAAATTGTATTGATTGTGGTATTGTAATTTGAATGATTGTTTATAAAAGGTGTGTTTTGATCGTTTATTAAAAACAATCGTAATTGTTTGCTACGGTTTATATTGTCTATTTTTGATTTAATTAATGAAAGGTTTATGGTATTAGATAATATATAATCATATTTATTGAACAATTATCGCATTATAATTTATTTATTTTGATTTCGAGAATCGAATAATTTAAATATTTAACGATTTGATATAGTAAAATGATAAAGTTTGGTTTAAGTATGTATATCATCTTATTTTATTTTATAATATAAAACAGGACTCGGAGGGGGAAAAACCTAATTCGAAGTTTTTGTTATTTATATGGGACGTGCGTCATATATTTATAATATTAGATAACATATTAAAATACGCCTTGGGAAAGTTGAAAAATAAAATCAATTAGATTTCAAAATGAGAATAAACGAGAGGAATATTATTTTGATCTAGTTCTTATTTATAATTGAATCGGAATGCAATTAGATTTCTCAATAAATTTCGAAAAAGTTAATAACCAATAATCTCTTTATTTATTACAAAAAAAGGCACCATAATGTTGTACGAAAAATGTTTCTCCATTGAGTCAATGACATGCGATGAACTTTTACATAAAAAAAAAATCATTACGATAATTGGAAAAATAACATTAATTTTATTTTGTTTTCAAGAATTATGTTAAGGATAAATTCTTAAAAAAAAAACATCGGTTCATACAAATGAAAACATTGTTGAAAACTGTTGTAAAACCTTGAATCCCGAAATGCAACATTTGCAAAGTTTTCTCTAGATGCAAAGCGAATATTTTCTTGCACACTTTTTTTATTTTCACACATAACAACATCATTAAAACTCAACGCAATAAAATTCTGCGTAATAACTTTTATATCCGAAAAAAAAGACATTCACCACACATAATCTGCATACACGAAAATCGCACATCGAATTAACCCGCTTATTGAACACCGATCGATTCAAAACGCCGAATTTCAACACAAATTACCATAAATATTAAGAAATTAAATAATACGACGTATTTACAATTGCGATCGACTTTTTATCATCCCGCAAGTGTTGAGAATGTGGTTCACGTGGGTCAAAAAAATAACATGGCAACATTATTCACGGGCCACGGCCTCTTTTTCTGATATCTGTCCGCGTTTTGAACAGGCGACTTCCGAAATTAATAAAACGATCGGTTAATTAATGGTTAAATCGATTAAGTTATTGTCGGTTCGGAAAAACTGCGGGTTTTCCGGGTGGACATTGTTCTGCGCTTTGCGTGTTTTCTCACTTAAGTTACGTTTCAATTCGAATAAGTAAACAATAGTGTTATAATTGTCGTTATCTTATATACCAGTTATTTTATGATATAGTTTGCTGTGTAAATATGTCGTATTCGAATTGGAACTTTCTTCGGTTCGTTGAAATAAAAATGAAAATATTTCAGTGTAGATTTTTGCGAAAATTGAACCAATTTTTTTGTGTAATTATTGATATTGATGAAATCTGTATAGTCTCGTGGTTTTGAAAGTTAATTGATCTATTATATGCATTATCGATTGTTATGATTCAATTATAGAATGGTGATTAGAATTCGCAAACCCGATCATTACAAGATCAATTATTTATACTTAATTTAATAAAATTTATTTAATCGTGTCGATTTTTATAACAGTAACAAAACAGGAATGTCAAGAACACCTTTTCCGAGAAACAAGAGAGTTGACATGTGTTCTCATGAAAAATTTATTTTCCGATAAACCCTTAAATGGGTATTTCCATTGACGGTCAACGTTGTTGACACAAAAAATTTATAAATAATTGAAAAATAGTTGAAAAAAAAATCCTGTTTTGGGAGTAGTAATGCGCGTTATCTTGTAGCTAATCGCGTCATATTTTGTTTTTCGAGAAATTTTTATTTTTCACATATAATATTTGATGACGCAATAGTTTATCGTGTGCGATTTTAATAGATCCAATTTATTTTGAAACTAATACAAATTAGATAAAAATATCTCGCATTGTTCCTTCTGATGAATGAAAACAGGTTATACAACAACACAACAATATATGTATTTACGATCGACAACAGCAAAAATCACTATTTACAAAACGACAATTTTCTATTTTCGATTACGTTAATTAAAAATCATATTAGCGTCAATGGCTGAAAATAAGTCAATTATCGCTCAAATTCATATACTGCTCGTCTCCGTTTTGTTTACACACTTTTCTATATCGATTCGATTTTACTTGTGAAAATAACGAGTGTATTATTTGCAAAAGGGAATTATTTGCTATCGCAAAATTGCATAATCGAATGCTGCACTTCAAAGGCAACGTAAGCATTAAATAAATATTGCAGGTGACGTGCTTTCGTTGGAAATTTTTTAAACTTCGATCCATAATGAGTTTTGGATTCGCGAGACTTGGTCGCGACAAATTTTTGATTATTCTTATTTGAACTGACGATATGGAAAGTTCGTCGGAATGAGAATTTGTATTATGAACTATTACGAAAACCTTCGCCAAATATGTGCATCTTTTGGAAATTTGAATATCGGTCAAGTGGCAAACGAAAGTTTGCGTTCTTTCTTTGATAAATTGTACATTTGTGTAGTTCGAAAATTTGTTTTTATACTTGAATTTTTGTAGAATGTGCGAATCTGATGTAGATGTGTTAATTTGGACTTGATTCGCGTAAATTTTGCACGTGTGGCATTTATTGGAAGTGTTTTGACGTTCACATCAAAGATTATGTAAATTGAATTGTACATTTGGATAAAAATGAATAAATTTTTCGAAAACCAAATTATTATTCGATTGGACATGTTGAATTATTTCATATGAACTTTAGACGATTCTGAATTTTGTTCACGCTTTCCCTCGCATTATTACATAAACGAAACATTGAACTTATGCACAACGGTATTCAAACAATTTGCAATGTCAAAATCGTAAGACCAAACTATTTTTCTATTACAAATATTTCAAGATTGATTAACCGATAAAAATAAATGATTCACTTTATTTTAAACACATAAGTAACATTTAAAAATCAATATTGTTTATACGCACAGAACTACTTTCAACAATAAAAAACGGTCACGTTCAACAAGTGCGGAACGAGCTTTCGATTGCGCCAAAAGTTTTCCCGCGCTTTCTCGGACAACTACCATAAAATCAACAACAACCTTTCCAAATCCTCGAAGTCTATATCCTGGGCTGGTCACCACACCGAACAACAACCACACAGCAGCAGAAACACAACCGTGAGAACACCACTGACACCTCGAAGGCCTGACGATGGAGCCGGAGCAGACGACCGTCTTCCACGAAACCGCAGACGACTTTGCCTGCGATATTACCACAAAAACGGTAGTGGACCCCTTCCCATGGCCAGGGGCGGGTACCTATCGATGGCCAATCGAATCGTGCGACCGTTTGGCGTCATCGGCTTTGTTTTTGTTGATGCTGGCTTGGAAGAGGTCGCGAAAGTTCCACGGGCCTTGACCGGGAGGATGTGTTGAGGATCTCTCTGATATATGGCTGTTGGGAGATTGGTGATGGTGGTGACGTGTTCAAATGGTATGATGGTCGGTCGTTTTTGATGAGCTTTCTTGTTTGGTTGGTGAAAAATGAAAAATGAGTTTGAAATATAGAAGAATAAGAATCCAATGCAGTTTGTAAAAAAAATCCATCTTGTATTGTAATTTGTTTGTTATAAAATAAATTTTGAAGATGTAAAAACTAATAAAGAATAATCGTTGCGTGATTGCGGTAAAATTATATATTTTTAGGAATCGTTCGTTTTTTTTAAAATTTTGATTACGATGTTTCTTATCAGTTGTGTGAATTTTTAATAGTTTTCCTTAGTGTCATCGTTTTTTTTTTGAGGTAATTCTTAGTTAAATTCGATTCAAAATAGAAATTCCAGAATTGCCATATTGTATAATACATGGTTTTTCCGTTTTTGTAAGTTTGGGGGAAAAAATATGATACGTATTTTATTTTCTGAATATTGTTAAATATGATCATTGGGCTATTCGAAAAAATAGATAGCTTTTGTAATGAACCAAAGTAAATTGTTTTATTATGTTGAATATTGTTAAATATAGTATAAATTTCTCGAAACCAAAATATATTTTTATATACCTAAAAATTTAGAAAAACTTTTTATCTAAAAAAAATTTGAATTTGGATTCTTACTATTCAATTAATAGTGTTTATCAAATCCAATAACTTTTGGTTGAGTTTTCTAAAAATATCTTTTGATTAACAAATTGTTAGGATTCAATGTTAGCAGATTTTCAAGTATAATCCCCTATCCCCTATATATAATAGCGGATTTCTGTCTGTCTGTCTGTGCGTCACAATGACGCTCGCGACTCTCATTGTATCGGGAGCGCATAAAGAGCAGAGGGTGTTTACATAATTTCAAACGTC
>JAOXNN020000043.1:367921-454704 GCA_028571205.2 Hydropsyche betteni | reverse complement strand
TACTAAATTTTGAAAAATAGACAATATTATGAAAAATTTTAAAATGTCAAATACATTGAATTCAACCACGGCACACCTGTATTCGGCTCACGGCACACCAGTGTGCCACGGCACACCGGTTGCGGAGCACTGATATATACACATATAATATACAAAAATCAATCAAAATTTCGTTATTCGATACAGACAACCTTCGACATCCGATCGACATTTCTATCATCAATTTATATCCCCTTCCGACTAAACCCCCAATCACACCAAAAAACGCAATCCTCCCCAATCTCGCATCATCATCACATTCAAAAGACAAGCGAACTCCGCGAACAGCCTCGGCATACATCATCATTACCAGCCCGCAGAGCACACGTGACTGATTAATAGGCGGCAAAGCCTCCGAGAAAATTCCCCGCTCGCGCGTATCAATCTTGCTCGGGCCCAGCTAGGCCTAGGCTCGCCTAGGTCCGATCGGCGCATCCTTCGAACGGTTATTTGTGGTCATTTATATCCTGCGAAACGCCAATCAATCATCTCGGGCGGTGGGAGGCCGCCCGCCCATATAAAACCCGCCCACCGGCGTATCGATCGGAAAAAGGAAGAGGCTTCGCTTTCGATATGCGTCCCCGGAATTCGTTGTAAATAAATAATAAATGGATAAAGTTGAAAGTCGCGTCGTTTGTCGATCCGCTAGATAATGATGACGGCGAAGCTCGTTCGGTTTGTGCTGCCGTTGACGTTCGGAAGTTTCGTGATGAGGTGCGAGAAAAAAACTTATTTCTTGATGAGGGTGTTTTCAAGATTTGTTTCCAATAATAATGGACGTTTTGTTGTTTTTTGTTATCAATTTTTTAATAATGTTTGTATTTATGTTGGTTGAATTTTATTTTGGCAAGATTTATTGCTAAATATGTATAAAATTTGATGAAGGTCATGTGCCTTTATTGAAATATAGACACGAAGCAAATTTGATGGAATATTATCGAACAATTACTTTTATGTAAATAGAATGAAAATGAAATTCGTTATAGTATCAAAAATTATAATATATCCCCTATATATGATAACGGATGTCTGTCTGTGTCGATGATGCTCGCGACTTTTTTTTTATGATGTTGAACAAATTAACTGGTTTTATTAATTAAATATTAAATATTCAAATCGGGTACACATTTCGAGTTCACACAATCGGGTTTTTACATTTTATCGTTTTCCGTTTCTTAACAAAACCACAGCCAATGTTATTAACATCGGGCCTATATACTAGCAAATAATATTTCTGTATAGAAAATTCTACAAAATATTAACCACCCGTCGATAATTAATTTTGCTAAATAACAAATTATGGACTAACACGATCTTTAAATTTCATAAATCATTAGTCACACTTTGCGCAACATATTATATGAAAAAAAACAATATTTTCGAATATAAACACAATATTCAAAAACAAATGCATTTGATAAACCTATTTATGCAAACGCGAGCTTTGTACGCCGAATCCAATTAATATGCGCGCTGGGTACCATCACGCACACGAGAGCATAAAGCTCCACCTACACCACGCTCGTTTCACCCATCCGAATGCACATACACCCGCCCGCATTTATGTTTTGTACCCGGAACATTTTCGGATCTTTGTGCTTTTAGCTTTATTATTTTTTGTCGGCCGGCGCGTTAAATAAACTGAAACGGTCATACGTTTGTCGCCGCGATAACGCTCCACCTGGTCGAATTGCGATAGTGGTGCTGTTGAAAAATCAAAGCCGATTCATTTTGACAAACTGACGTATTTACCATAAAGCTGAAAGCTTATGAATTTGCAAAATCGAATTATAAATTTTGTGTGAAAATTTTGACTTCGTTTTGGCATGTTTGAATTTTTCTGAATAGATTGAAAAATTATATTATTCTACGTATAGTGTTTAAAAATGATTTTTTTTTGATAGATCATAATTGTTGTTACAAGCAATCGCAACGCCGGTACATATATTATAATTTGTATGGTGGACGATATAGAAAGAAACCGGAACCATTTTTGGAATCGCGTCATCAAACGAAAGATTTAACTCTCATTTTGGAGTCAAATGGTTAAATTTCCATATAAGATGATCGAGTAGGTGTTAAAAACAGAATCCTACTCTGACCAACTCGCGATTTGAACCATAGTCATATTGATAACGTAGAACATATCACTACACCACGGGTTGGTTATATCAAAGATGATTAGAAGATAATCCTTACAGAGGTGAATAAAAAATTCATTCCTTTCACATTTTTAGATCATTTTATACCATTACTAAATGATTTCGAAGCATCAATATATGAATATTCTTATCTACTCACCGCATCACAAATTGCCAACTTCAAATTTGAAATCATCGACTAATAACCATGAAAAACACATACACTTAACACACAATCTTTTACAATAAAAACTGAAACGAATCCACAACCACACGGCTCATATTCCAAACTCAAACACAAACGCACATTAAAAACAACACCCCCCCCAAAACGACAATGTTTAGCCGCTCGGCGGACACACGTAATGCTTATTTATTCGTCCTCTCCGGGACCCGCGTTCCGCGTATAATTCAACCGCGTTAATGTTTAAAGTTTCCCACCGCGAGAATGGAAAAGGAGCCCTCGCTCGGAATCCTTCCAACTGAGGCATGCAACATTAGACGTCCCACATACGTTCGTATGTCTCGCCAAGGAGAGTGGCTAAGTGAAAATTTAAAGTCTCGTCCGTCTTGCCCGCCGAGGATCATTTCCGTGGACATGGTTAACTTTGACCCGAGGTCTCGTTTTTGCGTGGGTCGGTCGTAAAGATGCAACGGTATCGTCCCCTTGATCCTTGGGGAGGATCAAACGGGATTTCGTTCCCTCTGGTACATTTAGTGCATATGTGCTCAACTTTTGAACATAAATGCATCCGAGTTGAAAAATTCGATATTGATTAGTATTATTGGAAGATCTTCAATATTCGATATGATCCAATTCTTTTATTCATCGAATGAACAGTTTTAATATCCTATACATAATATTTAAACCTATTCAATTCAATTTTTATATAAATATTTGATATTTTTTCCTACTAACCTTCAGAATAAAAACGTCAAAATATATTTATATAAAAAATCTAATGTTGATTGAATATCTCTGTTTCGGTGAATCGTGATATGATGTATTGTTGAATTTCGGCATGACAATGTCGCGTGCATCTTCGAATACGAATTGGCTGAATATTACATGGACGAGGGATGAATAGGAACAATCATCTAGATGCATTTTTTTTCTGTTAGGGGGGGAAAACGTGCTTTTTTGTGTGAAAGACGGTGCGTTTTTCGTTTAAGATATGTTACAAGATTAATCTCGTAGTGATGAATTGTCAAAATACTAAGTGCATTACCGAAGGGGAATATGATGTTTTATTATATTATATACAATATAATATTAACTCAATTTTTTTTTAATTTTATATATTGTATAATGTATGAAAATCAATAGTTTTAAGTACACTCGATTTTTCAATAAAAGTTTATACCTAAAATTTGACAGATAAAGATAAAATATTAACAGGTAGATCACTTGTTTCATTAATCAAGGTATGATAATATTTCACGATTATAATGATATTTGATATTGGTTGGAAGTTAAAATTAGAATCAATATTTTATTATTCTTATATTTTCCAAAGAAAATTATTCAAAATAATATAAAAAGGTCAAAGGCTTATATTTTAATTAAGAAAATAATTTTTCAACTCAATCGACTTTCTCGCCTAAATTGATTGCAAGAAACGCTAATGTTCAGCTTTATTATAAACCTTGTTTTTTTAATATTGAATTAAGTATAATATAATTATACTATTTCACGATTTTCAATAAACCATTTTACGAAAAAACAAACAAATAATTACCGCTTTCAAGAAAATAATCAACAAGGAAATTTATAATTACAAAAACCTTCTATTACGTGACACGAATTAAATAAAAAAAAATACCTTCAACAATACTAACATAACAATACACCCATCGAACAAATATCACGACGAGCTTTCGATTTTCAGACAATCTAACATTGCGACGAACCAACGACGCTTGTGAATTTTTCTTCGCGCACTTTTTATTTACAGTTTGGATAAGAGTGTAAATTTTCTTTATAGTGCTATACGAGACGGGCGTTTTCAATTTCTATGTTAAAGCCCCGTGTACACATTACGACTTCGCATCCAACAAAATATATATATAATGCAATACTAAAGTATCTAGAGAAAAATAGTAGGGGTGTGATTTTATAATCAAACTCAAATGATTCCGATATTACATCATTTTTTTATTATTTTCAATCATTGGTGCCTTTTACATATTGGTTTTTGTTAATAAATAATCTAAATATATGTTTATACGAAATCATATAAATATACAAATTTTCAAATATATTTTGTGATTTTCAGGAAGGGTAAGCTATGAGCTGGAATCGAAGTCCATAACATTTTCAGGCTCTGGCTACAGATGGACAGCCCTGAAAGATTCACATAAGAATACAGTCTCATCCTTCGGATCCAATACATCCTAGGATGATGTACTCCCAGCTAGCAAGGATCATCGGCAGCTGATTGTGTTGGGTCAGTTTTACGATCCGGGATATAAAAATGGATATTCGCCGACCGACGGCATCCCGTTACGATACGCTATTTTTTCCTTATATTTATCGGTTTTCGTATCTATGTGTATGCGGGAGGTTGTATCTTCGTATTATCTGAGCGTGTGTGGTTCGATATATTATATTTGTGGTAAAATTAATATTTCACTTTACCTTTGAATTGTGAAAAATTTGTGATTTGGTATGTTTTTATATTAATAATTAGAATAATAGTTGAAATTAAATTTGATTTTATTTTTACATTTACGTTTATTTATTTTTTAAATTAAAATTTCAATAATTATTTTTTAGAAGTACTGTACGCAATAACCGAAATGTATTCGATTGTTCAAAATTCCCGTTACTTCAGGCAGCCATGAAAATTCTCACAATTCAATTGGATGTAATTTTTCATCAAAATGGCTACTTGATTTGAGCACAGACTTGGCTATTTTTTCTGAAAAATTTGCACTTAATGAAACAACAATACTTTTAAAATGGTTTCTGCTGTTTTCTGGTGATATTTTTAAATAAAGAAATAGTTACGCAAGAAAGTATATTCATGTTTTATAATAGTTTAGAAGTGTACATTTACATTATTGATTGTAAACGTTGGTAAATACTGTAAGATTTTTTTTGTTTCAATTTAATTTTATTGATAAAAAAAGTTTATTTACTCCTTATTCTATTTTTCAAATAATTTTATTTTCTTAAAGAACTAAGGTTGTTAATTTGAACTGTAAGTTTCAAGTTTTGTACACTTTTAATTAAATTTTATAGCGATCCGAATAAATTAGATACGCGATCTTTCGATTTTAATTGTAGATTTCTTAAATCACCATGCAACTCAAATTAATATATAACGAAACTAAAATTGAATAAATATTGTTTCGAAATATCTTAGGAGAAGCTAACCATCCCGCCTGTTACATGCACCCTACTCTATGGAGCTTCGAAATAGTCATCGGTTTATGTGATAAATTCATTTCATCAACCTTTTACTTTTCAATGAATTTGAAAAATAAATAATTTTTAAATTTTAAATTTAAATCAGTTCGATATTTAGTTAAATACAACTCTTTTTTTTCGCTTTTTGACAAAAAAACATTAATATTATTCAATCGCATATTTCGATACACCGCACATTTGAATTATTCACAACGCAATCAACGTACCGAAAACTTTACACGGACCGAAAACACGGTGCATTGGAGTTCATCCAAAATTCAAACAGTCGACTAACTTAAAAAAAAAACAACCCATTCGATATTTCAGAGCTGATCACGAAGCCTCCGCGGAAAACAAGAAAAACCCAATAGCCCATAAAAGAACACCGTTCCGCGATACATCATACTGCGATAGTATCGGCCCGACTATATTTTATTTCCGGGGCATAGGCGCGATTATTGACCGAGCTTGCGATTTATTAACACGGAAAGTCGTCGTAAATTATGCACGTACCGATTTATCGTGCCGTTTTTTCGAAAAAAAATTTTATTACATCGTCCGCGATTTTCGAAGCCCGGCTCATTACGCGAAACAATGGCGCGACTGAATAAATTGCGATTGTTGTGCGGTTTTTGTGTGTGCGTTTCTGGTTTTTTCGCTCGCTTTTAACGCTTCGATAGTTTTCAGCTTGACGTTCGTCGATGTTTGTATTGTGTGTTTATTTTTGTGGGCGTTTGGGCCGTAATCAAAATGACAGCTACATTTGAATATTCGGCTATCGCGATCTGTCATAATTTATATAAGAGTTTAAAAATAAAAATTTCTTTTGGTTACAGTGCTGGTTCTATTTTTTTTTTTGAATTATTTGTGTTATTAATTTAAGGCGATAAATAGCAAAAAACACGCCTACGGCTACTTTCAAAGTATCTGTCTACTTTAACACAATAAATACATGTATATTGTAGAACTTTATTATGGAATAAAATTTTGAGCAGTTGCCTTATATAACTTTTATGTTTTCTCCCTTTTCTAGTTATTACCGTATAATCTATATAATCTACTTAGTGAAATTTTCATTTTTTGTAGGCAATTTGTATAACAATAAACAAGACGTCCGAGAAAATTTCGCTTCTCGAGACATTTACCGAAATCGTAAGATATTTCATACCTTTTTTCGCAACAATGCGGTCGGACCTTTTTTAAACTTTTATTAAATTTGTACAGTACGACGATAGGAACAGTGCTGAATACAACATAAAGTCATAAAATTTGCCGCAGTGTATCACAAAGGTCTTCGCGTATAAAAGAATTAACGACGAACATAAATTTCGCCTCGACATTAAAGACATTCTGAACTTTTAATCTAATAATATACACATAGATCATGTAATGCAATATTTTATTAGACTCACATAAAGAAGTGAAACTTTGCTAAGAAATTGCCAGCAGCGTCTCCCGCAATGTTCTCGCGTAATAATAAAGAATTTTTCAGTTCACCGATTGAATGAAACATTTTACATTTTCATGCATCAATTTCCAAACTTTCGAATTTTTAAACTTTAATATTTTTGATTTATTCTTAATTTTATATACAATATTAATATATTGGAATAATAAATCATTTTACGTTTATGTACTATGAAAATAATCTAAAAATTTACTCGCTATAGTAACTCAACAAAAAACACCCTCAACAAGAATGCACCTAGAAACCCATCTTATTAGTCCCCTATTCGTCGCGCGAAACCAAACTTTACGGAGCTTACTTAATAAAATGTCGCCTCGGGAGAAAACAGACCACCCTGGATTTTTTCCACCAACACTACCGCCTTCTCCACTCCTCCTTTCTACGCCTTGGCCACATGTTTTCATTAAAATGCCGGTTGCAGCAGCCGGGCTCCTCCTTTATGCCCTCTACGTGACGTCGTTGTGGGACGCGGTTCGAATAAACCGTACCGTGAAATATGACCTTCGACACGATGATTAAGATCATGTGCATTGTGCTTAATTCCTGTTTGTATTGTTCATGGAGGCGAAAAGTTTTGGGGTTTCGAAATCCCCACGTCGCAGAGGGATTTTTGGATCGTCACGTTTGAGAGATGTCGGTTTGCGATTGTGCATGCTTAATTTGTGGCTCGATGTTGTTTTACATAAATCATTAATATAAATGGTTCAAAATTGTTGAACCATTAATAAATGGACGTAATTATGCAGTTTGTGTAAAATCGATTATTAATTGTTGATTTTTTAAATTCAATGTTAGAATATTACCTATTTAAAAAAAAATTCAATAGAGTAAATGGAATTTAATAACTAGTATCACCTACGTATAATGATGGTGATTTATTAAAATATTAAAACAAAAAAAACGAAAGTTAATGGATAATGTATAGTGTATACACGTGTCCATTGTTTACTATTCAACTTGGAATATAAATTAATGTACTGTTTATCAAACACAAATAAACGACCCAAATGACCAACTTCGCAATCATGCTCTCGCCGCCACTGATCAGCATTGATCAAATGTTTGCCGATTGAAGCACAAACCACTGAATTGTTGACAATTGTCAATGACTCACAGGACATCCGAACCCAAACATATCCAGGTGTTGCGAAATGGAAAAAACAAAAATAACTAAAATCAATTGAAAATTCATCAACACCAATCCACAATAGTATTTACCACTTTTCCATCAACTTGTACGTCCGAACAAATAACTCCATTAGTTAGCGTGCGTTCTTTCTCAGGTTCTTCCCATACCGGCTCCGTTGTCGTATTAAGCCAATAAATACTCGGAAAGCTTAATTACCTCCAGCTTCCAATGGTCTGAATCTAAATTACAACCCGAGACAAAAGTAGACATCGAAACTACCACTCCGCATCGGGCAGGGGGATGGTTCGGGTGGACGTACCACGGTTGATACGAAAGGCTCGTATTTTTGGACAACGAGATTAAGGTGGAATCCGCCGGCGTAAAAGCTCGCTAGATAATGAACTAGAAGAAAAACTCGCTATCGGGATTTGCACTGCTTTACGTGATCGTAATAAAAGGGGGGCCGAAACGCGAAAAAAATCGAACTGGGTGAAAAAATAAAAGGCGAACTAGTTAGGAGGGTAGGGGGACGGGTAATTAATACGTCGCAGTCGGAAGTCAAGTCCCGGAAAGCTGAACCGTGAGCTTCCGACAGCCTATACATCGGAAATGCTTACTTTTTACCGTAGTTTGGTATGTATTCTTTCCGTTTAAGGTATCCGAAGGTTCGTATGTATAATGATTGGACGTGATTAGAAAACCCAATGGCTGAATCGTAATTATAGTAATAGAAAATTCAAGCTCTATAGTTAATGTTTAAATAAATGTAATAGATTTATAATAATTAAACGAAAAATCATTACTAATATTGTTTGCAAAAAAAAGTTCCGCTCGCAAGATTCTTAGTAGTCATTGATTGCATTTCCTTGTAGTTCATAATGAATTATATCAATCATACGTAAGAAACGTTCTCGGATGATGGATGGACATGTATTTCCTTTTGTTATTTTCGTTTTAATTCCATTACCGCGAAAATGCGAATTCAACCAACGGAATTATACCATAATTTAGCTTTAGTGAGTCATATCACTAAAAGCAGCTATAGTTTACCATTAAATACCTTATGGTCGTATTTTTTGTTCATATATTATATTATGTTTTATCTTACATGCTTGAAATTTTTATAATTATGTATTGAGTTATTTACTTTCCTCTGTGTTCAGAAACAATCAACGAGTGAGGGAATTTCATTTGAAATTAATGCGAAATGGAGTTGGCACTTTTCATCCGACTTATCACTTATTCAAACTCAACGTTGTTACTAATTAAGCTCAGAAATATAATTAGCATTCCCTACAATATTTAAATTCGTTAAAACATGAATTTAAAATTGTGAACAATACTGACGAAATGAAAAGCAAACAAAAAATATTTTAAATTGAGATAAATTTCAGATAAACACTTCAAATTACAGTCAATATATATTCTATAAAATATTCACTAATCAAATTTCAATAACTATGTAATTCAAATTTTAACTACAATATATAATATTTCGAATACGAGATTACAACTTGCTGAACCGTCGGTTTTCTTCGTATTTCCCGCTGAAATATTTAACTTCCCGTAAATTTTCACATGTGATCGCATAAGTAGAACCTTATTCATAGTCCGCCGACCCGATATGTACACATTACGTTAAAAATATGCAAAGTCGTGGACAAAGTTATCAGTAACGCGTCCGCTCCAATGACCAAGCCCGGACAGATGACCGCGTGTCACACACGTGTCACCGACTTTTTGCACACCTCGTCGCACAGGGCCATACACACCTAGAATAATTATTAAATATTATATTCTATATAAATTTTAATATATTATACATATATTTGTATCATGTATGTATATAAAATATAGATAAAATATTCGGTTGAAGTACTATTATATATTATGTTATACACTTGATGGATTTTCTTTGTTATTTTCACCAATCACTGAAGATCGTCTAAGATGGTTTAATCGGAAATAGTGTCAATATCGTTTTCATTGAAAGTTACAATCACTTTATCACTACGTATTATAAAATGATGATATAGAAAATACAGTAAACTCTCAATTATCCGGCTGCGAATCACCCGGTTTGTAGATTGTCCGTGTCTAAAATATGTTCAAATATTGTTTTAAATTTAATTATGTCATTGTGTTTTTGAATGAGAGGAAATCACTGATGCGACATAGGAAAAAACGGCATGATAAAATATTGCATTGTACTTTGGGTTTGGATTTTTACGACCCAAAAAAAACCAAACTTCCGAGAAACATACGCAGTGAGTCGATTTTGACAAGTTGTCTCCGAAAATTTGATTTCTCCTTATGCGTTTGAGTTATAGGGATTCGGAAATCTCAAGTTTAATTTTCGAGAAAATTAAAAAAAAATTGTTTTCATCCATGTTTTTTGGTTATCCTTGCCCCCCCCCTCCAAAATTAGCCCGAATAATCAATAGTATACTGTACATGATAATGGTGATAAATAAATAAACAAACTTTGACATCAAAGAATAATAATGAACAATAATTTCAAAATACATTAATAATATTATTTTATTTGAAAATTTTCTAAAAATTACTGTTTACATATTTTAGAATTACAAGCAGATTTCAATGAAATTAAGAATGTTTTATTATTTTTACTTGATATGGCTTTGGCCCACGAAAGCCCAAAAAAATTTCAATCCGGCCCGCCATCTGTAACAATTGCCCTCCCTTGATCTAACGCGATGTTTTCCAATTACACACGCTACTCATTCAGACGTGATTTAATTAATCTTAAAGTTTTCTTTGAACGAAACACAACTATAGCACTGAACCGCAGTTTAATTAAATTCCACCGAAAAACCCGATCGCAACAATGGGAGCAAACGGCAGAAACTTGTCGAACATCCGGCCAATTTCGACTCATGCTCCGATTGCCCGAAATTGAATTTTACCAACGGGATGCAGGTGGTGAAAGTGGAAAGTTCAGCTGGTGCATTTTAGTTCTATGTAATTGTCTTCCAGCCAAAAGTTAAATGTAGTGTCAAACCAATTGGTTGCAGTGGAAGTTCGATAAGCGCATGGAAGTTGTTAATGGGTTTTCGTGTTTTTTGCTAATGTGTGCGTTATACGTTCAGATAAAATCGGTGAGGGACTCCAATCACCGATCACATGTTAGTTTTAACTATTTTAACTTGTAAAATAAGTATTATATTGTTAACAACTTGTTATTTTCTTCATAAGAAAAAAACATTGTTTCATATTTACATATTAACATTTATTACAAATAATTTTGAAAAGCAATATAACAACAATATAAATAATTTAAAAAATTTCAACATCAATAATCATTAAACTCCAGTCATACTTTTTATCCATTCCCGAACCGAGGAAACCCTTCCGTAAATTCCAGGCACATCAGGAAAGTAACAGCTCTTACCATTTGATATGACACCATAAAGTATTCCATCTTGCACGGCAGGTCCACCGCTATCAAACTTTTACAATCAAACGATAAAAATGAATAATTGTTTCTTGATCACACTAAAATTGAGCAATACGTACAGTACATGCACCAGTATCACCAACAGAAGTTCCACCTAAGCACATTTGCCTATCAGTCAAATAATCATAATTTTTTTCACATTTTTCTTGATTGTAAACTGGTAAGTTGACTTCTCTTAAGCTAAATGGAGTAACTGATCCATTTTCCTAGAAGAAATACATAATAAAATTTCAAATATTTAATTTCACAAAAACAAAAACAAAATCTAACATAAAATATCTAACCGATGTAATCCCCCAACCAGAAATAGTCAACATGCTTTCGTCTGGTGGTGGTGAATCATCAGCCCTTGCCAACCGAATGGGTTTAGCACTGTCTCCAAGCATTATTTCTACATTTTCTTCAAAAGAAATTATCGCAAAATTATAATCAAATGTTTTTTCATCATAATTTGGATGAGGAGTAAAATTGGCTATTTTCAATAGTTGTCCATCTCTGTCGTACATTGTAGAACCGACTCGAGCGTAAGCGATTTTCATATTATGTTCACTAAAATGGAATTTTTAAATTATGCAAATAAAATTCATATTTTATATTTCAGGAATAGTGGTCTTATTCACGGATTGCATCTTGCAGCAGTCAGTAAAAATTTAGCGCTGATTATAGAAGCTCCACAACCATGGGAATGAGTATCTTCAATTACAAACTGAAGTGATGCCTGATAAGGTCTTTGCTCTATCGTAGTTTCGAATCCTCCAACAATTCTTGAATATGCATTTATTTCAAATATAACTATCAAATAAATATAGATTTAAGCAATTTTGTTATATTCAATATTTTTTTAATGAAACAAACTTACGTGAATTATATAATAAGAAGAAAACTACTGATTGCGAGTTCGACGCCATTTTTTTTTATTCAGTTGATTGACGATATATAAATGATACATTGAATTCAATACAATATATAATGATATTAATTTAAAACAGATTCAATCAATACTTTACAAAATACAAATCTTTAGATAATCTCCGATTTCCGATACATTATCAGGACATTTAAAGGGCACGGAAAAAATTAAAGTCAAACAACATTTCTCAAAACGTATTCATTTAATTTAATATATATTTCACACTCCAGTAATACTTGTTATCCATGACCTTGCAGTAGAAATTCTTGCGTATAATCCCGGTATATTAGGAGCAGAACAACTAAATCCTCCTGACACTAACGCATATTGTATCCCATTTTGAACGGCAGGACCGCCAGAATCTCCCTGACGAAATGTTAGTTTTTTATTTATTTTTAATTATTATTCAAAATAATTAATAATATTTATTAATTTATTTATTTTTTATTAGTATAATTACTTACATAACATGCACTTGTTCCTCCTTCTGATGTGCCTCCCAAGCATAAATGCCTTGGGGTAACAAAATGATACACTTTTTCACAGAGTTCTTGATTGAAAACAGGCAGATCGACTTCCCTCAAAATTACTTCATTAGATGGTATCGTTTCCTGTGATTATTTTAAAATATTAATTATCTTGTATTTCTTTTTTTACAAATGATATTTTTACTTACACTTGCTACTCCCCATCCCGAAACTTTTACCATAGTGCCATCTTTAGGACCATCCGTAATTGGAGAGAGTGGAATAATCGCAACACTATGTCCAAGTTTTATCTCAACACCTTGTGGAAATTCAATAATAGCAAAATCATATTCAAGTGTGCCGTAATCAAAATTAGGATGACGAGTAACTTTTGCAACTTTTAAAACTTGTCCACCGCTTTCAGTTTTTGATGAACCGACTCTCGCATAATAATTTTGAGTATAATTTCCACTAGAAAAGAAGATCTACCTATTTAATATACAATGTTTAATCAATCTTAACTAAACAATAATAAAACTAACGGATCACAATGGGCAGCCGTCAACAAATATTTTGTGCTTATAACTGAGGCTCCACAGTAGTGGAAATATTCAAATCCATTATAAAATTGAAATGATGCTTGATATGGTATTTTTTCTATTGTGGTTTCAGCTCCACCTACAATTCTGCCGAACCCACTAACGTTTTTTAACACTTAAAAATAATTAAATTTTACTCTCATTCATAAATTATAAAAAAATATTATATAATGACCATCGATTACTTACAAATTATATTTAGGATGATAAAAAAAGTTAATGATTTGAATGTTGCCATCTTAAAAGCGAAACAAAACTAAACAATGATCAATAGTCTTTGCATTTTATATGGAGTGCCTTTGATATTTTTTGATCTTTTTATTGCTCATCTAACGAGTAGAGAAAATCTTTTAATTTCTTGAAACCTCTTCATAATTGAATGAGTGCAAAATCAATATTTCATATCAATATTAATCACACAATCAACAGTTAAAATGATAAAATGCAATCAATACATGAAAATAATCATATGATATATGTACTTTATATCATAATACTTCTTCAATCACAGCCTATATAATTAAAATTGCACTTTGATAAAATTACTGGAATGTTTTTCGTAGTGATATAAGAGAAGAAATTTAACTTTTTAAGTTGAAAGTTCAAATGATTTTTTTTTATTATACAAAACAGTCGATTTATTGACCTATTCAAATGTTATCAGAATTCAGTGATCAATATGAACCAAATCTTTCTTTGAAATTTTTCCCAATGATGCCTCATGTTCCACATCCATTGCATCATAACTTCCAATAGCACATACCAAAATACGTTCACCCAACTCTTAAGCACGACCATCTCCGTTTCGCACGATAACAACTCCGCAGCATAATATTTTCCGGATCAGTCGGACCAGCGTCCGAAGCGAGCGCAGTCAACTTCGCAGCCGACTTTGCAGTCAAGTCCACTCAGTTGCCGGCGAATTTATAGGGTTTTGTCGCCGGCGGGCATAACTTCTGGCCGAGGAAGAGATTGCGATACACCGCCGAGGCGCGTTCATAATTTAGCCGAACTTTACTCGTTAAATTTAACCGTTGCAATAAATCGACCATAAGTGTGTGTGCACGCAGATCCGCAGGGGTTGGGAAACTTTTAACGCCTCGACGATTGAGATCGGCCCTTTTCACTACGTGACTGCGAAGTTTTTCATTTTGGGTTATGCTCGCCTTCGCAAATCTTTTCGTAATATTTTAATACATTTTTCATTTTGTTTTAAGTCAATATTCTTCTGTGATTCTTCTTACACGTTATTATTATAATATTTAGTTTAAAATGATGACTTACCAATTTATCATAACACATTTCTTATATAGTTTTATTAAAATCATTTGGTGATATGAATACATAAAAATACAAACTTGTATCTAAAGGTGTTTGAATCGAAATTGTGGAAACATAACTTACATAATTTTTCCTTTTGCAATAATTATAAAACGAAATTTCAATTCACCCATTTGATATACCTGACCAATCATTTGTGACAACTAACTTTTCGTGTAGCATCGTTATTTTATTCATAAAACGCTTACTCTACCACTCTAGCATTTGGCCATTATCATTGTCCGACTTTCGTAAATAGCTCTAATGTAAAAATGTGTACATACATAATGTATTTGCATAATTATTGATGTATTTAATGGTGTTCGCTATACGTGTCTCTAGGATGGTCATTAGCATCCACGGTCACACGCGACTCGGCGATTTCGCCCTCCTTTTCCCCATCACTGCATATGACTCTATTATTTTATTCGTGGTGATCGCTTTTTAATACTTTGGAACCATTAAAATGTCGCTAATAGTCGAAAAACACATAACTAAAGCAGAAATTACCGGACGACTTCGCACGGCAAAAATAGACGCTAAACACCGTTCGCTTTAACATAAAATTAATTAACATTTTAATTATAAAAAAACGAGCGTATAAAAGATAAGATTTTTATTGATCAATCTTTTATCAGACAAATTTGATCGATTAATGTTTCAAGTGTTTGTAGATAGCGAATCCGCTTATGAAATAATATTCGCTCAAGAGCTATATTACATTCAATTCAATATCCAGTAATATTATAGATCCATGGAAGGGCAGAGCTAACTTTTGCATATAATCCTGGAATATTGGGAGCTGAACAACCTCCGCTAAGAACTCCTGATACGACGCCGTATTGTACTGCATTGTTAATAGCTGGACCACCAGAATCGCCCTGCATAATACAAAATTCCAATTATGGTCTGTTTTATATTTGTTTGTGTTGATAATATTTTCAAGACATACGTAACAAGCACTTAGTCCTCCTAGTCTAGTTCCTCCCAAACAGATTTGTCTGTCAGTTAAAAAATCGTATATTATTCGACAAGTGCTTTTATCTACTAGCGGCAATTTGACTTCGTTCATCATTTCCGATGCGACGTTAGATGTATCCTATATCAATATAATTTTACGAAACATTTAAAAATCTCTAAAAATAATTGAAAATTTACCTCCATTACTCCCCAACCCATTACGATCATTTCATTAACATTCATAGGTACTTCAAACGAAGATAAAGAAATGATTCGTGCTGTCGTACCCAGTGTTATCTCTTGACCTTCTTCGAACGATACAATGGCAAAATCATAATCCAAAGTTGAAACTTCATAATTTGGATGAATTTCAAACTTGAATACTTTTAAAACTTGACCTCCTTCTTTGTAAGAGGTAGATCCAATTCGAGCATATAAAATAGGAAGATTGCTACCACTGTAAGACGAAAAAAAATTGAATTTGATGAAAAATAATTGAAAGGATTATAGAAATTAAAAAAAGACTCACGGCTCACAATGAGCGGCGGATAATAAAAATTTTGAACTTATTATGGAAGCCCCACAAAGATGAGAAATGCGGGTGGGTCTGAAATATTGTAGAGAAACTAGATACGGCCTCTTTTCAACGGTAGTTTCAGTTCCGCCTATTATTCTCTCGAAGCCGTAAACATCTATTAGAATTAAAATCAATCGATGAATATACAATTAAATATATTATATAGTATAATTTTGTGAAACTTCCACTCAATTCACTTACGTGAAATCAGACAAAACAATAAGAGACAGAATTTCTGTAAACCCATTTCTGCACGAATATGAACCCAAGCAATTAAATAACTAAAACGTACACGTATGATAATCGACTTTTAAAATTATCAATATATCGTAATTTTATCTTTGTGACAGAAACAGAGATTATTTTTATCGATAAATAATGCATCACCTTTTATGAATTACGTAGGTATATATATATTTTTAATTAAAAAATAATATCAAATATCATTTTATCAGTATCCAGTTAGTTTTGAAATGTTTATATTCGAAATAAGTTTGTATTAGAAATGTCGCAATAACGTACATTTTAAAAAATATTAAAAATATTAATAATATTTTATATATATAATTATTTTAAAAGCCATTTCTGATTAATTAATTAATTGGAAAAAAATACAACACAACATTTAAACAAATTTTAGGAAAAATCAATTTTTATTGCAATCAATAAATTACGATACAAATAATTTTTTGTCATTTTATCACAATTGTTCACAAGTGCTAGATAAGAAAAACATTTAATAGCCATTTAATGTATTTTTTATTAAAGTAGATTTTAATTACACTCATATTTTCAAAATAATTCATAATGAACTAGAACGAAGATTGTCTAATTATTTATTATTTTTATATGATATGCTTAATTATTATATTTGTTTTATTTATACCATTTTGGCCCTAATATTTCACTAGAAGCATTTTGACACATATTATATAAAAAAATTATTTAAATACGTACATATATACAAAGTCCGTTACAAAACCTTTAGAAAAGGACAATCAACATTTTTTGTGCGCCCTTCATATGAAATATAGTATTAACAACTAAGTACACATTTTATATAATAATATAATATATGAACAATCAGACAAAAAATAGTTTGTACACTATGCTTTAGAAATACATTATTATTATATCATAGTTTAAATATTATAAATATTCATTTTGATAAGCACTTAAATATTTTCTTCGCTAAAAGCTCATCTTAAGTATTTAAAAATAAGGATTTTACGTATTATACAGAAAATTCTCAGGTGATGATCTTTCTTATTTGTAAAATTAAAGACGGTTATCATTGAAAGATATGAATCAAATATATTGTAATTTCACAATTACTTTAGTTAAATGATTGAGTAAAATATAATATAAGAAAAAAATTATAGTTTTGAGATAAAAAGTATTACAATATATATTTTGCTAAATCTTCAAATTTTAAGCTCACTATTGTATTAATTTATCTATTACTCTAAACTATTATTTATAATATAGATGTATTCTATTTATGTAAAAATATAAATATAATACATGAAAAATCGTAAATTTACGATAGCTTAATTGCAAATTTTGATTATGCGAATAAAATAATGTACAATAAATTATATTTTGGCATTTTACACTTTCTTATAACAAGGACTTAGAAAAAGATGTTATTATATGGAAGTATAATATACAATTATTTAAAAATAATATCCGCTTACAATTAGATATTATAAATGAATAATTTTATGCAAAATGTAAATAAAAAAACGAAAATTAATTTAAAAATTTTCATAATAGTAGAAATCATTTAAAAAGGATCGTAGAATTTTGTAAATTTTTACACCAAAGTTATTTCTAAAACCGAGTGAAATTCTCACCATTCGACAAACTATATGCAATATTCAATACGTTTTACGACACAAAACACATCTGACGCCATAACACAAAAACTGACAACCATTATGCAAACTAAAAAATAAAAACAGTAAAATAAAAAAAGAGAGTCGTGTATTCACGAGTTCCCGCAACCCCATCTAACGACCCTCCATCCGAATATTTTGTAGGAGCAGTCGACGGGGGCCGACTTTCATCCCTTGGCCGGTGGAGGTTTTTGGTTCTTTCTGGGCTGAAGCATCCTCAGGGGGTCTTTGTGGTATCTGGCGAACACTTCTCTCTTGAAAACGTCGAAGTGTCGCCTGTTGACGCTATTTTGGCGTTCCCGCCATGCTGGACGAGATTTTTTGTTTTGCAAGCCCCAATGGCATGTGAAGATCGGTGATAGTACTTGGAATTGGTAACCGGCTACGAACATTTCGTATACCTGAAACAATTTAAATTAGACAAGGTTACGATATTGCTTTGCACTGACTTAATCTAATCTACGTCTAGGTTCTATTTAATATGATACTTATAATATAAAATAGAAATGATTTCTGCATGAAACTTTATATTGCCTTCCTCTTTTCAATACATAAGTTCGGTTTTATTAAAAATAGTATATAGGCCCGATGTTAATGACATCGGCTGCGAATTGATAACCATACTATTACGTAATAAAATAAAAATTGAATATATCTATGAAAAATTTTTTTATAACCGTGCCGTTGCGTGGTGTAATAAATCAAAAATTTTATATATGCAAACAAATTTTATAATCGTGCCCTTGCAAAATATCTCCAGAATATAAGAGTCGCGAGCGTCATCGACACAGATACACAGGCAGACACACAGAAATCCGGTATTATATATAGGGGATATGTTTGTTTCTATAATAGACTGTATATGATGATGAACTTAATAAGTAAATTTGACCTTTCAGTTCATTTAAGATGTTTTTTTCAATCAGTTTATTTAATTATAATCAGATTAATAAAAATTAACGTTGAAAAAATCGGATACAAATTTAAAATTTCATTTTTTGAAATAAATTCGCAATAATCATAATCTGAAGAAAGTTTTCTCTTTTCAATTATAACGAATTACAGATGCAAATATATTCAAATTGAATAACGTACTAAATAAAACGCAACAATATAATATAATAATTGGAAAATAATCACGATGAATTCGCAAATTTCGTATACTAGCCGGGAGCGTTCAGGTTGGAATTCGGCCGAATTTCTTTTTTTCATTGGATTTTTTACTTCTTTTTCAGCACAATTCATCGACGATACGCACCACAAATACGGGTAAATTTTTATACGGCGTATGCTCAAATGAGAAATCGCTCGTATAATGAAGATTGATCGTTTGCGGGCAAAGGAAAAAAGGCGCGCACATTTTCTATTTTTCCCCGATTTCTAAGCAAGTGCGAGCATGCTCGCGAACACATGCAAGCAACATTCAATACACACAAAACATTTCTTTATATACAAACAAATGTATTTTCTTATATCAAGATAAAGCGCATAGGATGTCCTGAAAATTATGAATCCTTAATCATAAAAATTGTGTTTGAAATGAATCACCATCAAGTGCAAACTATAAAACTAAAGATTAAATATAGAATATGACCATTTCAACAGAAATTTAAGGATTTTTCTATATCGTATCTTGTTATTAATAGAATGTAAGTTTTAAGAAGTTTGAATAATAAAAATTATCTCGAGCTCACATTGTATGAAAATATCCAATTAAAGATCGTACTATTTGTTACTCATTTTATTTTAAGTTTTGAATGAATGTCAGTTGGAAAACGAACATAATGTTCATGATAAACTGATTAAAAATTTGACTGCAACGTAAATAGAATAATAAAATTTAATTCTGATAATAATAAAAAAATTAAGGCAACCTAAGCTAAACAAAAATTAATCAAAAAGTCTCCTTGCTTTCATACGCGTTTTTCAAAAATTTGAAAAGAAGAATTTAATTCATTTTCCAAGATCAATTTATGTTATATATTGTTTCAATTTCGGTTAGGTGTAAGCAAAATTGAATATTTTTATGCATTTTTTTCGAGGAAATCCTGTATGTGTGGCCGAGAAACACACATACTGTATTCCCGGGGGGTACTTCGGGCGCGGACCTTTGACATATCCCAAGGCCCTCGTAAAAGAAACGTAAAAAAACTATTTCAACCGGGCGTGAAATCGATGTCCTGTATCAGATTTATCCGTTTATTTATTCTAGTTTTTTCCATCTATGTACAATTTTCTGGATTTTTTTTCGGTGACCATCGGTACATTTTTCACTTGCGCGTGCGTATTTTATGCGAATTCACAACGGAAAGCAAGTGAGGCGTATTTGAACTTTTCCATGTCTGATTTTGACAAAGAAAATTTTGTTAGTAATTTTAAACAAGGTGCGATATTGAAAGACGGTGATTTTCAAAGTTTCGTACTCTTTTCAGATTTGTTTTGTAATCCGAAATATAATATATATAAAAATGGATGTTTATATATAAGACGTCGTTTCACTCCAACACCATTCGACCGATTACTATGAAAATCAGCATGTATATGTATTTTTTTTTCGAAAAGGTTTTTGTATCATTAAAACCAAAAAAAACCAGAAAAATTCAGGGGCCAACCATCAGGGACCAACCCGTCAGGGGTGAACCCTTCGGGGGTAAACTAGTCGGGGGTGAATCCGTTAGGAGTGAACCCGTCGGAGATGAAGCGATCAGGGGTCAACCTTCAGTGGTCAACCCATCAGGGGTCAACCCGACAGGGGTCAAACCGTCAGGGACCGAACCGTCAGTAGTCGACCTGTTAATCACATCAAGCTGTTATAATACAGACTGGCAGGAAAACGTGTGCCAGGTTAAGCTAGTGCAAAATGAAGTTCAAACTAAAAATCAAATAATTTTTTCCACGAATATGCTTTTTATGATTCAAATAATTTAATTAAAAGGAAATTTCGATATCAAAAATACCCTTATGTTTAAAAAAATACTTTATATCATTACAAAAAAGAGATTTTGATATTTTCGAAAGAAATCCAACTCAATACAATTTCACACGATAAGCAAGCCCCATTCAATTTTTAGATTACACTTGCCACATAGACACCCCCTTCGAACTACAATCCCTATTTTTCAATACAAATCCCCTAGCGACCCCATTTTGTTTAGGTACACTAGGTGTCATCTCAGATCATGAAATAAAATCGAAAATTAAACATTGCGAATACAAAATAGCGATTTGCTCCAGGGGCGCGAAACTTCGTTTTCCTCTTATTTAATATATTCAACAATTATTTATAAATACATACTAAATTAATCTGGATTTGCGAATTAAAGCACCGAAACAACCATATCGTAATCAACGGCCTTAAAGAACTTGGAAATCCCCAGTACAGAATCACTTTGTGCAACCTGAAGAACTTCCTCAAAGTGGGGCGATATGTGACTAAAATCTTATGTAATTTCGGGCGTCGTGTTTGCTCGGGACCGGCGTTAATTTCACCCTTAACGCCCTCAGCCCTTTCGCTTGTTTGTTAATACGTTTATAAGGAAATTAGCGAGAGTGTTTTCAGTGCTTCGGGCGCGACGGACGACGACATTAAGAAATCTCTCCGCGGCAATTAACTTTCTCGGTGTTATCGCTGTTATGAGCTTTAATCTTTATTGATATGGCTGGTATCGTTGGTGGGAAACGTTTTTTGAATACATTTTTTAAAAGAAATCTTTTGTTTTGGAATCTGCTTTTGTTGTAATGTACAATTTCGGCGTGCTGTTTGTTTTAATGGTAATTGATGCGGCTGAAAATCTCAGCGTTTCAATGACGTCGTTACGCGGGAGGTTGAAAGTTTGTATATTTTTTGATTAAGATATATTAATGCTATCACAGATTCTATCATTATTGTTTACGAAAATAATGTAAACTTTTCAAAACTAATTTTTGACCACTATTTCTATAATGCAAAGCTATCTTTCTCTCGTTATTATCTTTCGCTCGTAATGTATCGAGCGCTGTTCATTTCAGTAAACACCTGAATGAATCCGGAATTACCAGATGGGGCTGTTTACGGGGATGATCATTTTATATGTTGATCATTGATAGTTTATTATATTTTAAATGAATATTCAAGGTCACTCGCAGTTTGACGCTCCATCCGATAATAATATGATTGTCGTAATTAAAAGCGAAAATTATAATTCGCCGATAATTTCAATAAAATACAGAACACAAGACTGCGAGAGACAATTGACTATCCTCGCGAACAATTCTATCTGAAATGGACCAGGAAAATGCAGACAATGTTACGACCCATGGGCCGAATATATAATATTATATATTCTGTACGAAATCGGCCCATGATTGAATTCGAAATTAACTCGGTAACGCTTCCAATTTGTGTCCACGTTGCATAATTAATACTCGTTTGAAATTTTTTCTTCAATAAAATCTTTAGACTGTTCAAATGATTTAATTTCTGCAACGCGTTAGTCTTCGATGGTTCAGCAGACGCCGAATTGCTCAAGCGCAAAAATTTCAAACTTTGGAAAAACCTTGTGCCATTCGATAATTTCAAACAAAAACCGATAAAAATATTCAGTAATAACGAAAACGAGTTGACAATTCGCGCTAATATACCGAGGCGCTGTGCAAACAGCGTTAAGAGGCGGCCCGCATTGTTCGGCGACGACTAGTTATATGAATAATACCGTCAACCGACTTGCATTTGGAATTTTCCCGTTTAGTTTCCGCCATGCTACGACGGTTTTCCATGAGTGTTTTCCCTCCCGACCATGGGTGTTCAAACACGAATTTAATCTGATAGACAAACATAATAACGCGTCTGTCTGCGGGCGATACTGCTACCCTGAACAATGCAGGACTGGCTTGCTTAAACGTTCGCAAGACTCTGAACGGACTCGCTGTAGAATAAATTATCCGAATGCAAATTATTTTAGTTCGGTTAAATTGTTATGTTAATGCTGTTGCTTTTGTAAAGTTGCGCAAAGTCGACGAATTTGCAATATGATACGTTTGAACGTATCGGGTATCTATGTGTATGAAAAGGTAAATGAGGATTTATAAATTTGGATTTTCCTCTTCATTTTACGCGAGGAGAAATAGTTAAACTATCTTTCTAAATTCAGTTAGTTGCATTCGCCTACTGACCGTATCACGTGCTGCTTATCGTCGTTTGTGTGTATAATATAATATTATAAAAAATTCAGCAAAACTTAAATAACCATCGATCCAAAAATATTTTACAGACTAGCGACGATATATTAAACTTAATATCATGTATGTATACATTTAAAGAAATATTAACAGATGTCATTTTTATATGAAAATTATAATTTGTGTATAGGTATTTAAGGCAAAAATATTTTGACAATACAAATAGTAATCGAAATTCAGAGTGTTAATTAATTTAATATCCAGCAGAAATTAATTTAAAATCCAATAAAACAAATATCTGTCACAAAAATATTTTTCAATTGAACAAAGTACAAAAATATACGATACTTTAGGATAATAATTCAATTATGTGCATTGACATTTATTAAAAATAGCCCAAATGAAATAATTAGATTGCATTTTATAAATAAAATTTAATTTATTACCTTTATACACAGAAAGCGATATTATTTATGTTTATAAAAAATATATATATTTCAATTTCAATATGATTATTTATATTATATTTGAACACGACATTCTAGAAAATTTTGATCAAATTTCAAAAGACATGTACTTATGTCTGTAGGTATACAAGATCCTTATGAAATGATAATGAGGTCTCATAAGACATATTAAATTCTATGAAGTACGTCCTTCTGGAATATTTTCAAATCGAAATTCGACCCTCAAATCAATATTCCAATGAGTACATACTCCATAGCTCTATATGTATTTATTTTACTTATTTAATTATTTATGTAAATATAAAATCGTTATAATATATTAATATTATTCTTCGAATTATGTTTAGTTTTCCCGAATACAATTTCATATTTTAAATAATTTATAATACATTGGGAGCCATACCTTTTCTAGGAGAATTAATTTTGCATTCTATATTTTTTCAAATTCGTAATATTTATTATATTATATTTATGATTTGAAATGGTTCAAACATAACTTCTGCTAAATAGTTTTTTATGAAAATTATATATGAAATTCAACATAACATTAATTTATATAATATATCATATTTGACTATTCACAAATAACGTTTAATTTAAAAAAAAAAAACCTAGATTAGTAGGCTTTTCAAACATTAAGTGATAATAATAAAACAATCAATCGACCATCCAACTCCTAAAAAATATTTGCGTACTCAAATTGGAACAAAAACAAAACTTTATTATACTGAAAAAAATCTACGTTTTCTGTTCTCATATGAAATATATAATAATACAACTCTATGATAAATGAGTTGATTCCAAAACGAGATAAATAAAGATTACAACTACCATTCCCGAAAACTTCCTACACATAAAATAAAAAGTATCATCATTAACATTAATGGAAATAATACTGTAATAAAACGTGGATCGATCCGACGAAAACGAAACCATAACACCGACGCCAATGGAGGCGGCCGATTTCCGAAAATGCTGAAAAACAAACACAAACCAACAAACGAAAGGCAGCAGCTTTGTTTTAGCGGTCGCGATTTTTACTTTTGAAACTTTGCGGACTGTTAAACACAAGTGTATTGGATATGCCCGTTAAGCACAACAATGACGCCCCACTGGAAATCAAAGGACAATTCCCCGGGAACAATGGGCCCGAAGGCTCCTGAGGACGGGAATGCTGGGATGGATCTGGAAGAAGCTTTTATACGGTGACGGATCGGGGAAGAGTCGGTTGCCGTATGTTTTTTGAATCAGGAGGAAGTTTCCGAGGAAAAGTCGATTGGATCATTGTTCTTTTGTCTATTGAGTGTTTTGGATAGAGTTGAGGAATTTTCGATTTGAGTTTTAGAGTTTTTGTGTGGATGGTATTAATAAACATTTCATATTATGGAATCCTATTTTGTAGCAATGTGGTTGTTTTTGATTTTAAAAGTTTTGAGATATAAAATTTATTGTAAAAATAAAATAATTTGAATTATTATTCTGATCTGTCACAAACAAAATATTTTTGAGTTTAAAAGTTTGTACCGATTGCTTAAATGTCTATAAAGATTTATTTACAATAATAGTAGTAAGAATATGGTTTAATCGTTTTGAACATATTGTTAGTAACATTCTCTACCATTATTTCAAATAAAAAATACTCAATTTTACATTTAGTATACGGACTAAGTTCACTTTATTATGTAAGTGTTCATTATCTTCAATATTAAAGTAAAACATACTCAACGTACAATTCAATAAATGTTAAATAAACTAACCAGTTGTATATTCTACCTTAATCAAAACCAAATCAATTAATTTTTATTAGAAAGCAGATGCTCATAATTCCTCTAATGATTTTCTTAGCACCCAATAAAATAAACACACGACATTGGATCGGGTCCATCGAAGACTAATCCAGAAGCCCTTCGTGGACGCGTCTCCGCCTCGTACAAATTGAGAGATAAGAATTGAGATTGTCGATGAGAGGAAGAAAGTTAAGGGTGAGACAAGAAAGGGAGGAACAGGGTTCGGCCGGGAAGACACTCTCTCGTTCCATAGTCCCAAAGGAGCGGCAAGTAAACTTTCGCTAATTTCATTTGAGTTGGGCTCTTCTGTTTTACTTTCACGATTCCGTGCCCAAAGTTTGTACGTGTACTACGTAGCCCGCGTGTACACAAATGTATGTATTCTGTCATTAAATTATAATATATAAAAGGAGAATAGTTTTCTTTTTCGTCTTGTACTGTTTATTGAATTGCAAATGTTACGAGCTTCGTTTTGTACACGTGCCAAATTAATTGCAATATATCGAATGTGCCATGAGTTTCAATTAACAATTATATTATTTTTCGTTTATATAAAAAAAAATAAATACAATTTTTTAAAACACGATTGAATGTATCATATTAAATTAATTTTAAGTGATCATTGATATTGTTAAATGAATAGGTAAAGTCAAAAGTTTCAGTCTTGATGGACGTATTGGTTTCACAAGTTAAGCAACAAGTGATGTGGTCTATACATGGATTCTCGAATCATTGATCTAAAATCATTTGACAAAGGATTGTGTTTAGCAGTCAAATTCATCTAAAATCATCATCCCTTTGTCACACTACGGTTGGCAATATATAATAATAATATGATAAAGAAAAAGTGCACGGCCTTTTATGAATATCAAAAAAAAATTCTCGTACAATTGACATCGTAAAAGCAAATGATAATGTTTACAATAAAATTCAATCAATTGAAAAAAAATAAAACATCGAAATCCATAAAACATCACAAAAACAAAAATTCCACCGACTCCCCCGACCCGTCCTTGAACAAATCAAACACTCTCAACCTTGCGCATTCGTCTCACACACGGCTTCGAAAAAAAGGCGCAAACACCGCACAAAGACCCCCGTAAACATTCAAAAGCAGCACATCCCAGATTTTATCGAGGCCAGAAGCGCAATCTAGCCGACAAGTCTGAACGAGACGAGTTAATACTAGAAGGAGCTAATGCGTCCCGCCCATGGGAGACGTCTCGCGAACGAGTTAAACGTAATGGAAGCGGATTTCGTCACTCCCTTTCGCGTTCCTGTTAACCCGAGCACAGGGTGTATAGGGTGGCTTTTGTGCTTCTGGGTACGTGTGTCCCGAGGAGCTGAAACGCTGAAACGTCTCGCCATTGTCGGTCCGGTTGTTTTATGCAAATGGTGTACCGAATGCACTCGGATTCGATTGCGTCTGCTGCTGAGGAGTGTGTCGCAAGATTCCGTTGTGTTTAATTGTTCTGCGGGTTTGCTTGGTATAATTTATGCTTTTTTTTATTGTGGTCGGTTAGTGGATTGTGTGTTTGCTGAGTTCGATTGGTGCTTGTGAAATTTGAGCTCGCTTGTCGACTGCATAAATGATTACTGAATAAATTTGTTTTAAGACATTATTTTTTGAAATGTATTCTTGTTATATAATAATAATATATTCGTGTATTGTGTATAAAATATTTTTGATTTTATCTACTGGTAATATCGGTGATAAGTTTTACAATAAATATTTTTTTACGATTTCTTCTGAAAATCAATTTTTTGTGTATAATGTTGTTTTCCAAAATAATTAAATTGTTTTTTTTTTAATAAAAACAAGCATTTTGCTATTGAAAAATATTAAAATTTGTATTTTTATTGATATATGAAAATAAAAAGGTTATATGTGAATTTCTTAAAAAAAAATGATTGTTAAATTAGTCGGCGGGACGATCGAAGTAGAATTAATCTTAATTTATCAAAAGTAATTCAATAGTGGCTTCGTCAACAGACTGTTGTATAAATATTTGATTTATGCCCGACTCCCTTATATTCACTCTTTTGAAAGTATGAAACAAAGCACGGTGCTTGTATTGTTCAGCATTCGATTATCACTATGGAAATATTCAACAATGTCAACATAGATTCACAGAGCATTCTTGGTCTTTGCGTCGTTTCGAATTTCGATATATTTCTTAGTATGCTTGGATAATGAATGATGAATAAAGAATACTTTTATTTCATGTAAAATTCATAATTATTATTACAACGGATACTTTATTACAATGAAGTATCCGAATAATACAATGTCATAAATATAATTTTTAACCATTATTAAGTGTTGAAATACTCGACTGTTATCAAATATTTAAAGACATCTTTTAAAAATATTGATTGACAATCATTTTTTATATAAGAAATAATATATTACTTCTGGTATGTTTATGAAATTATTATCTCAAAAGTTTTTTGAATTAATCATTCAACAATATAATATCATATAATATAAATTTTCTGATATGATATTAAATTATAACACACACGAGAACGGAGCACTTTTGCAACTACCTCCCATATTTATACGAAATAGAAAAAGATTTAATTTCAGCCGCCTGAAATTTTTCAATGTCAAGAAATCGAAGCGATCCGATATTTCAGCGCTTCGGCCGCTTCGCATTTATCACTCCGACTCGCACCGTGAAAAGCGAGAAAATGAAATGAAAATATATACATTTATACATACGCATAATGTAACATAGCACACGGAATAACATAATATTGTATATCCTATCCGATATCCGGGGAGGGGTACGTCACCGTCTCGTTAATTTCACAGTTCGAAATTGCAACGAAATAATTTGCAAGTGTTCCCGAAGCTGAATTTCACAAAAAAATAGATTAATATAAGAACTCGGTGTGACAGGGGTGCGATCGTTTATCAAAAAATGGTTTCCGATCGATGCGTCTTGTATCTGTTCGCGCTCAGAAGATAAATCATCCCGTGCTCTTTTTCGACAATAATATTTTCGTTTGAATATATATATAATATTTTTTTAAAGTGAAATTATTGCCGCTCGGGAAACTTTTGAAAATTCGTTCAAACTTTTTTTCATTTTGATTTATAGAGGATTTTCGTTGGAAGCGTAGTTCAATTGATCGATCCAAATTTGTAGCTTATGATGATGATTAATTTATTTTTTCATCGATGAATAAATATTGGATTGCGTCGAAGAATCGGTTACTTTTCGTGTGTTATGCGATTGATTTTATCAAGCTTGTTATGAGAAGAAATAATAAACAACAATAATAAAATAATTCATTGAACGTGTTTTTTTTTTAATCACATAACCTTTGAATAAATAAAATGTGTTTTCATATAATATAACCAATGCAAATAATGTTCGTATTAAAAAGTTACCATGAAATCGAACTAATTAATATTGAAATTATCAATACATAATTTATTTACAAATTTCTCTCTTTCACGATAATTCCAAGAATTTTATATAATATTGTGTAATATAATATATAATACCGTATTATATTTCACGATAGTTTACGAACGACGAAAACATTTTCTGAAATTTCCAATAAAATCTAACAAAGATCAACGAGCGTGTATTAGCGATTCGCAAATTCCTAAAAAGCGAAATCGTGTATATATAATTCTATGCCCAAAGGACATGATATAGTCCTTCCGTGCCCAAAACTTTATCTTCAAACTTTTGATAGACAAGGGAAATATACTTTAAAATAAATAGAAAATAGCACACATCGTAATCATTTATCATGAAAAAATGAACGTAAATAGAATCAACTTAACGTGAAAATTTTCACATTAATGAATATTTCATGAACGTACAAAAAAAAATTCTGGAATTTAATCATTCTGTCACAATTTGATATAACAAAAATGAAACAACTGGATAATTTTTCTTTCAGTATATATTTATGTTTTTAAAGAATATATACATCTATATTTTGGGATGCGAGGTAAAATTTTAGCAAGATTGATATGATGTCTTGTTATTTTCAGTACACATCCTTTAATAGAGCATTTAGGTTTCATCTTTTGCATTATGAAATATTTATTACGTAATATGTGAAAGGCTAATAATCCACGTGTGATAATTTAATTTTCGTGAAACCGTTGTAATGTATGATAAATTTTGCATACGTAATTGAATAAACGTAGGCAGTCAAAGTACGAAACCGTAAACAATTAATTACGACTAGGTCGAATAATTATCATGAACGTTAGTTAAAGTGGTGAGATAATAGAGAGGGTTACAATATCAATAGTTTTACACCGCCGCGTGTGAACCATAAAGATCGTTATTAACGATTTAATGAACTGACTAATTGAACTCGAATTAAATTGCCAGCTTAACAATAATTGTTTTTTCATTGGTAAAAAGCGTTTCAAGTTTTATTATGCGAATGGCCAATATGTTTTATCAAAGAAATGTAGTATGAAAGAACGATTTATGTAAACAAGATAAAACCATTCAAAGAGTGATAAGTCATTTTGAGCTTGTATGTAAAATATGACCCATTGAAATATTTTAGTTGTACACTCTTAATTTCTATACATTCTTCAATATTTTACATTTGAAAATAACTTTATACTTTGCCACTATTCAATGTCGAAATCCATCAAAAATTAAACATTAAAGCAAATCCGCATCGAAAATCATTTGAACCCAAACTAAACCGAATTTACACCAACGACAACGAAACTCGCGCCCGACAAGTTTTCAATTTTCCTAATGCGCGAATCCATGTCCATCGAAGCCTGCGTTGACAGTTTCGAACTAATATCGATTAGAGATTCGAGATTCGGCTTCGGCGAAATAATTCGCCATCGCCATGGTGGTCACGTTCTACGGCCAAGGGGAAATGTCGAAATCGGCTCCCGGCAATGGTAATAATCCCTTCGTGTGTAATTCACGGTTTGTTTGAGTATCAAAGCGAACGGTGACGTGTGTTTTGAGATGTGTGCTCTGTGACGGTTCAGTGAATTATTTCAGTTATATTTGTTAGTGTTTTTAGAAAATATTGAAAAAATTCGAAATGGTTGGTGGTTAAAAAAAATTGTTGCATTATTATGTTAGTACGTGTGCTTTTTGTTATTGAATGTAATATGGATAAAATTATAAATTTATAATACATTGATAGTTATGGAAAATTATTTAATTATGCTTAAATTATAATTTTTGGATGCTAATTTATGATATTTTTTGCTTTATTAAAGGTCGTGTGACGTAACTACTGCACATGCTACTGTTACTTGATTAATAATAGAAAATATTATAATAATAACAAAAGCAGACAAGAATGGATCTTCGTCTAATCTAAATTTGATGAGAAAATTACAAACTATTTATATCTTACAGATATTGATGTATTAACTTGTCAATTTCTAAAATTTTAATTATTTTTCCTTAATTTTTAATAGACTTAGAGAAACTTTGTTTTGTTTTTAAATAGAACCAAATTTCAATCACAAGGTTTGTTCTGCATAATTACGCTCATCACATTTGAATAAACCTCAAAATTATTCTTCAACAAAAAAACGAACTGAAGTAATTAGAAACTATTTAAATTCGAGCCTATTTAGCGGAAAAGCTCTGTTAAATATGCAACCCCATCTTGCCACAAGCCGAGGGTGAATCTTCAGAGGATTTTACTGCCAGCATTCCCAGTCCAACGAAGACACTTAGTTGCAGTTCACCCATAAACGATGCAAGTTTCTACACTCTTCATTATCGCCAATGCCTGACCCCGGGCCCAGTTGCGAAGCCTTCGAGTGCTGTCCCAACCCTAACACATTCCAAGAGAGTTGTATAGATTTTGCTCAAACTTGCAAAATGGGTAGAACCAAAACAAGCATTAAATATTCAATTTTTTTATATAAACTTTCAATTTTTCGATTTAGATCATCTGTGATTGATTTTTTAGTATGTCAAACTCTCTTTTTAATTTCATAGTATGTTTGAGTTAGTATTGAGAACTTCGGTTCCGAAACCCTTACACATGTAGTTCATATGAACGCTAGAGTGTATGTCTGCAACTTTCAGAGGCTTTGTATGTGAGTTGGTCGTTTCTACAAATGTATGGTAATTATTATTAGAGGCGGGGCTCGTTAGCGAGCGACGTGCTCTTGCTCGAACTACGCTAGATTTATTTCGCACCGCTGAAACGTTCGCCTAAATTCAGTTAGCTCTGTTAATTATTTTTACGTACATACTCGTATATACAAATGCAGTGATATCCGGTTGTGGTAGAGTTGAAAAATATTTTTTCAAAACAATGAAATTGAACTTTCGACCAAATAAACACGGTAAATTTTTAGTATCATCTTTCAGGATTGTTCCTTGATTACATATTTGATTTGGTACTATAGTTTAATGTTGTCAAACACGCATAATCGAATTGAAAATTATAAACAAACAATCAAATTTGATATTCCTACTTTGACGTTTACATTCATGTATTTATTTTTATTCAAATTTTGTTTTATTTTTAATTGTAATGTACGCTTCAGCCAAAATGCATTTAATTGGTCGAATGTCATGTCACTTATGGAAGCTTTTAAAATTTTTACAATTTTAATAGTTAAATTTTTCATCAAAATGATTGCATGATTTGAATACAGTTTTGACAATTTTTGTTGTTTTTTAACACATGATTTATTTACTGAACTGAAATATTTTTTTATATTATTATATTAAGTTACAATTATGAAAATATCCGAAATAACAATTTTTTTAAAAAGCTTTTGCTATTTTCATAAAATACTTCTAATAATAAAGTAGTCATATAAGAACGTTTATTCAAACCGTAATATTTTTATTTTTACATCCACGTCTGTTATTGAAATATATAAGATAATAAAGATGTATTTTTTGAATAAAAATTTTAGTGATAAATATCCAGTGCAAATTTCAAAATTCGCACACCTTTTCATAAGGCCGAATGCAAATTTGCAAATCGGAAACGTTGGAAAATCATTTGGCGCACTAGATTACAACATGAAAATTTCAGCAATAGTCTGCTCCAACCGCGAAACGACGTGGAAACATATAAATTTTGCGGAATGCTCTGCGCCTGGCATTCCAGATATGAATTGTATGTTTAATTACCATCGAAAAAGTTGTAGTCTGCAACGAATTGCCCGAATTTTGAGCTTTCTAGTCAAACAAACGTCCCATCCACAATTTTCGAATAAAATAGATTAAAAAGTGTTTCAAAACGATTAATTTCACATAGTTATTTAACTTGAAATAATTGATTTTTTATTTTTATTAAATATATATTATATTTTCAGTTTGCAAAGAAAATGAATAAATGAAATAAAATATAAATTTTCATGAAATATTATTTTAAGAATTTTACTTTTATTTAGAAATAAAAGATTTAAAGTTTCTTTCTGTATAGTTAGATATCTGTTTTATTTCACTGATTTGAGTTTTATTTAATATAAATAAGTTAAGCATAAGGAAATTTCCCTCAATTAGCTATTATTGAGATCATTTTGTTTTTTTATAATCAAGATACCATTATATTGTATCTTTTCTAATGAATTTACTCGAACAACGAAAATCTCATTCGAAACCTAGAAAATATATCTCAAAAGCTATAAACTAATCAAATATCTATCGATTAAGAATAAAATATCGTCAGTAAATCTGAAGAAAAAAAATCTATAGTAAAAAAATTATCATGAATGAAAAAAAAAAACAATAAAATATGGCTATATATCAGTAATACTGTTAATTTAAATAAACACTCACTAATGTAATATATAACAAACGGATAATAACAAGCGTAAAATACATCAGCCATATTTCAAACTTATGACCAAGCCAAATATTTCCCTTGGGAAAAATCAACACCTTTTCGCGCGCCGCTTTCCGATTGCGATTATTATATTTAAGTTTGATTGTTTAATTACGCAAAATACACACGCGGTTTTCGGGCCGATCTTTTGCAGAAAAGATATTACATAATCGTCGTCGGCGCCAGTTCAAACTGTCGGACATTTAATCGTTGTTTATATTTCATTATCCTCCGGGAAGACCCTCCAGGACGGAGCCGGGAACGAAAAAAGGACGAAATGAAATAAAACAAAGCGAACTTCGTATCGGAGGGTCGGAATTCATTTCAGAGCTGCGATAAAGTTCTGCCTTTTCGAATCGACGTTGAAGTTTGTCATTTCGTTGCGAAAATAAATTTGGTGCTTCTTTGCGAAAGGCGTTTTGTGTTCGCGTGTATATTATAAAGGCTCGATTGCTTGGTGCGAATTAATGCAAGTTTCTTTTTACGAAATTTAAAACATTGCTTCAAATAGAAATAAATATTTTATTGTTATATTTCCAAAACGAAATATTTTACTTGAATGTATTATGCTGATAAATTAAAAAGAAATCATTTTAAGTATTTTTGTTGAAATGTGATTTATAATTTGGTGAATAGGTTAAATTTACTGATAAATACATACAACGTATTATTATAAATATGTTTCTTATACAACGAATGCATTAGAAATAATTCAATAGATAGACTTACTTATATAAAATTCGATTATGTAGAATCTTGACAAAAAAAAAACAAATTTATATTAAAAATATATAATATAAAAATATATAAATATATAATACTCAAAATAAATATCATGTTCAAATTTCGATCGCCTAATTGAAAACGAGCATCGAAACGCTTAGTTATTTACAGCGCTCGACCAACCCCAATCGTTTTGTTCAACGAAATTAATTTTCAAGTCCAAAAGCGAACAATGGACAAAAACAATAATAACATAAAGAGGTCTTCCACCTGGTTCGCAAAAGGGCTTCATCGTCACCCCTTCCTATTCCACAGTGGTCTCGAGACAAATTCGAAATTTGAAAAAGCCCTTCTCCGAAGTTGGCGAAAGAATGAGTTCGTTTGGGTGTTGCCGAATAAACAGGACGATTAAATTACTCGGCGGCAACTTTAATTAATTGGCGAAATTTTAAATTAACATTTTAATGCGCAGCTCTTTCCTGAGTTATATTTTTTTCGACAGGTTTTCGGGGGAGTTTCGAAGATCGAATGGATTTACAGAAGTGTTGAAATATTCGTCCTGTTCACTCAAACCTAACGAACTATCTAAAAATTTAATATAGACATTATTTTTTAGGTAAATATCCCCTATCCCCTATATATAATAGCGGATATCTGTGTGTCTGTCTGTCTGTATGTCTGTGTGTGTCGATGACGCTCGCGACTCTTATTGTATCAGGAGCGCATAAAAAGCAGAGGGTATTTCCATAATTTCAAATATTGATTGACATATTTTTCAAGCATGAAAAATTAATTTTCGCTTTCAAGCAAAAATATTATATGTATTAGGAACACATAAGACGAAATAGGTAATTTACAGTGATTCGGCATTCCCATTACGTTCATTCTTCAGGCGCGAGAAGAGTTCGATTACATTGCCCAAAAATTTTCGAATATGTACTACCAAGAGCACATAAGTGAACAAGGGTAAATAAATTTCCAAGGTGCGATTCTTTCCAAACATTAAGAGGAGGCGCATGTATGTAATTCGTTTTGAGCTATCAGGAGCACATAAAAATTAAGCGGTGTAAGAAATCGTTTCATATTCGTTCATATAAAACGAACGCCCATATATAATACATTATTGCTTATTATTGCAGAACCAGATGACGTACTTGACGTACCAGACGCGACTTTTGGTGATGATGATGATGATGATGATGATGATGATGGTGATGATGATGATGATGATGATGATGATGATGATGATTTTTTTTTCCTTTTTTTGAGTTCACACAATCGAGTTTTCACATTTTATCGTTTTCCGTTTCTTAACAAAACCATAGCCGATGTTATTAACATCGGGCCTATATACTATATAATATAATATTTGATTCTAATAAAAACAAAAATAGCATTGACACATTTTATTTTAATTTTAATCAAGATCGCATCGATATTATTACAATTTTGATATGCAATGGAAATAATATATTTGTATTCCGTATACATTCCTTGATTAATAATTAAAATATAATTTGTTCAACATTTATCAACTTGTCACTCAATAAATGAAGTATTGCAACTTTCTATTCAAAAAAACAGTTACAAACACCACATTTATAATAATTAGAAACCATTGCAATTAACGTTTACTTATAATATAAAAAATTGCCATTTCGACAAATTGCAAAAAAATAAAATTTCTGAGTTTTTTATGATGCAATTTTCCAATAATAATCATTACTAAGCAGTAAAATATAACCCAAACAATATTAGTTGCTTGAATTCACTTAGCAACAACCGGAATGATAATAAATTATCTTAATACATATGTGGAGTTTTTTTTATCAAATTTCGCATTAATTCATCCTCAATTTTTGGACGTAAACACGTACTGAATCACATATTTGTTTTGCGAGAATTTTCTTTCGATTTCATAAAAAAATTCCACGGCATATCAACTTTTTTTTTTCTAATAAAAACCGCTTTACGATTATATAGTAATAAAATTACAATTATCGACATAATTTTTCGATAGATTGCGCTTTTTCGTATGTTTTATCAATTTGTGCTAATGGTTGATGCACTTTACACAAGTTCACAAAATTAACGTTCGATAATTATTGAACTCGAAAAAAGTAATTGAGTTTCACATGCGGGTTTTAAAAATTAATAATATAGATAAGTAATTGTGTTTCTAACGGTTTCCGGGTTTTTGACACTAGACATAATTTTGGCAAAAGACTTTCAGAAATGAAATTCAAAGTTTTATTCGTTTAATTTTCTTCTATTGATAAAACATATTGATTGATTGATTACAAACGAATTAAATAAATAATAAATGATGAATTTAATCTCATTATGATATTTTTTTCTTTTTAAACTCGATATGGCAATCACGACATATTTTCAGACAATTTTCACCAAATTTTCTATACGATACCAATGACATTTGTACAATAATCAATTATTGAATACGTTCGTTATCATTCGCTCATTTAAACGGATCACCGTCCAACGCGAGATCGAAAACAAAATCGTTACATAAAAACATAACTCACCTCGCACAGCCATCTATCGGAAATCCGATTTTCCACAATCTCCGCCGCTTTTCCGACAGATGGCCGAAATTTTCCGCATACTGCAAGCCGTGAATATCGATCTTCGGCCACGCCGACGACTCCTGAACCTTTCCCGATCCACGAAAAGGGATCGGCGACCGACAGTTTGTCGCGGCGCACTTTTCTGACCGCCGACACGAGGAGAACCAACCTTCACAATATGTAGAGCCTCAGACGGGATCTGAGGCCTCTCCTCGAATGGCGCACGTTCGAGAGTCGTGTGCGTTTGATGTTGGGAGGGCCACAGTTCGGATCTGTGTTATTCATATTAAGAAAATGGGGGAAAACGGCGGGAGACGCGCACGCAACATGCGTATTTTCTGTACTGGGGTCTGAGGAAAAGTCGTATAAGTGGATATATGTAATATAGTACGGGATGTTTCATGAATACGTTGACCTCTTAAAATTTTCAGCAGGTTATGTTTCGGGTGTAATGAAACAATTGTTTTTATTCGATTTCTTGTATACTTACAATATTCTCTTTTGAGTGTGTAGTTGTGGTTTCTCACGTTCAATGATAGAATGATTGGTATTATACAAATTTATTAACAAAATATTATTACAAAGTATCGGTTTATTTTTGTGAGTTTTAATGGGTGTTTGGGTCTTAATAAATTAAGTTAATCGTGGTGAATTTATTCGCTAAAGTACTATGGTTAATTTCATTGCGTTAAATTTATAATAAAAAAAAGTTAGATGGATATGCTCATTTTTTCGGATTGACTGTTAAGTGTGCGAGAATTTCTAAATTATATTAAAATTAGTGAATATGCATTTTGTTCATATACTTATTTGTAATGTCATTTAAGCCAATTTAGATAATGTGGTTTTCCAAACTTTCCTGCAAAGCAAAAATGAAATGATAATAATTTTCAACTTTAGGCATAGACTAAAAACAATGAATGAATAAAAATCAAAATATATTTAAAATATATTTCATCATAAACTTAAACAAAATCAATTTTTGGTTACATGTTACACAATGTTATGTTGATTTAGTAAAACAAATTAGTCAGTTAAAATATTAATTAATTTGATTGATTACAATGGCAGTTACAGTATAATTAAGTCCCTTTATATTATTATGGAAGCAACCATTTTGGACAGTTTAAAAATGCACTTTTGTCATAAAAATCAAAATTTTACAATTTTCAGATCGTACTTAATATTCTATAGAATACAATAATATAAATTAAAGACAATGATAAAGGCATATATGTTATGCGTTTATGTAATTTATACCTCCATTTGGTAAGTCGGCGGTAACATGACTACTTAATAGTAAGGTTAATTTTTAAGGCCCATTGTATTCATAATCGTATCAATTATATATGTAAATATATTATTATGATACACTTTCTATAATATACAGATAAAAATGCATTACATTGAGAAATTTGCTTCATAATCTTTTAAAATGATTTGTCTAAAAACTAGTATATTCAATAGTTAAAAAATTTAATTAGTTTGAAAAACATACATAGTAAAAATTCGTATTAAAAATAAAACATAAATATTTCAATTTCAAAATAGTTACAAATAAAAGCGATTATTACTCAATAAAATAATTAATAAAAATATATGTATATATATTTAATAGTAAAATATAAGATGGCACATACTCGCACTAAACTATTTTTAAAAGGCATCTTGCTAAAAAAGGCACAGATTCATTTTTGTGGCACTACGTAACAATTACAGGTTTTTTCTAAAGTGTAAAGGACAATTTTCAACAAGTGTTAGTCATATAATGGTTTATATGATTTGAAAATCAAAAAAATTTAATGTTAAAGCAAATCTAATGAATTTGATATACACAATATTTGTACAACCTATAAAAAATATTCAAAATGACACCAAGTATTAAAAATTTTACAACAAAAACATCAAATTAACGTTACATACTTTTGTGCATTTATTTTAAAATAAAGAAACATATTTGAGATAAAAAATTGGGGAGAATAACTCTTTACAAACTGATGGCACAATATCTTTATCAAAAATATTAAATATTTACAGATCTATGAAGTATTCAAAAATTTCCGAATTTTTTCATCGTTGTCGAGCTTGTTTCAGATTTGCTTGATGTTGTCATCACAGTCTTCTTTTCGACGACTTCAGAAGAGATAGTTTGCTTGAGAAGTTTTCTTTCCATCGAGTCAAGTTCTTTAGCTAAATCAGAAGGGGATTTGACTGTTTTAGAAACAGTCATTGCAGATTGGAAATCAGACTGAAAATCAGATGGTCTCATAAAAGTTGGACCACTCTTATTGGCTTCATTTGAAGTTTGTGATGAAAAACTTTTCATAGTATCGGTTGCATGAGAATAGTTTGAATCCAAGGTGTTATATTTTGATGTATTACCAAATTCCCGATTGAAGTCATTCATCGAGTCATATTGTGGATGGGAAATGTTGGAACTGTCGTATTTCATATTAGTACTTGTGATTTTCATCGGAGTAGAGCTGTAGATTTTCGTAGTAGTTATTTTTTGTGTGCCATTCGGGATATCTTTAACTTCTGTCATTGTCTCTTGAGAATAATTAGGGCCGCCGTATGAATAAGATTCTTTGCCGAACACTTGAACGCTTTCATGGTTCGGAGATTTCGGCACGGGCATTTTGACAAGCTCACTTGTTGGCTGACGACCAGTTTGAAGCTTATTCGATGTTTCAGATTTGAAATTATATGACTGATTGACTTCTGAGAATCCACTTTGTGGTTGGTAGAGAGTAGATTGATTCGAAGACAGAGTAGAAAATGGAGACTGATCCTTTTTCTGAGAATAAGATTCTGTTTTAATCATTTCCGCTGCCGAAAAAGGTTTGGGAGATGTAGGACTTTTAGCTCCATAAATATATGGAGTAGGAGATGAATAATCACTCTTCAAGAACGTTTGTTCTGTCTTCGTATCCTGAGTGGATAGAATATTTTGACTGTAGTTATTGTGAGACAAGTCAGATGATTCAAATTCTCGCTTCAGATCAAATTTAGCATTGAATTTTGGACTCAATGGAGAACCTATATGTTTTGGTTTTTCCAAGCTTCCCATAATCCTCGGAGCTTCAAGTTTCTGTTCTCTTGATTTAGAGTATGTAGCAAACGATGAATTGTTTTCGCTGAAAGATTTGTGTTCTTCATCAGTTTTATAGAAGTCCGGTGTTGTGTTGAGGGAGCGTGGTGTGTCATAACACCTGGTCTCATAGCTGCAAAGGGGATATTAGTGTTAATAGAGTTTAAGTGCTTAAAGGAATTTAATAGTATTTACAGGTGTTGGTTAATTCAAAATTCTAATTGTCACCTTTAATAATTATGTAATTTAATCGATAAATGAAAAATAAAAATGCATGTATGTATTTATGAATATCATATCATAATTTTGAATATATATAAGTATATATACCAAAAACCCCATGCAAATAAAATATAATAAGGGCATGCACTTAAAGATTAGTTTCAATACATAAATAAAAATAAGAGTTAATCAATCAAATACTTCACTAAAAATTAGTTGAGGAAGTGTTAGCTGTTTTGTTGGCTCGAGTCGCGTTTACTACTGGACTGCCTGGGTGGTGGTGGTGGAGGCGTCAGTTTCATACTATGCAGTATTTTATTTTCTAATCCTCGAATTTCTGTGACTGTCACAACTTTCCTTTGAGAGTCGACAACCGACGGAAGAAGTGTTTTTTGCGGTTTTAATGTAGTATGAGTCGTTGTTGTTGTATAGATAACCTTATTATAACCCTTAGTTATAGGTTCTTCGGTTTCTATTTCTCTGAAGTAGTGTGTTAGATGCATAAGAAGAAAAGCAAAGAAAAGAGAAAGAACATAATTAGTTTCAATCGATAAAATTACATGCAAACAGTACTTATATATATAGTTCATAAATAATGCGTTATTTTTCATCAAATTACAGATCATTTTTTTAAATGCAATAAAATAGTTCAATTGATTTAGAAATAAAAAATGCACATTCGTATAGCTTGAACAAGCATATTATAGCCGCCGATTAATAAATATTCCATGAGCAATGGCTATTTATGCGATTTTTAAAGTTTATTTAGCATTATGTAGCACACTTCAAAATCATATAAATGAACAAACAATGCAAATAGTTAGGAATCTGAACATCTCATTATGGTTCAGATAATATTTTGACAACACTTACTTTGTGTTAAGGGTGTTAGGAGATCTGTAATACGAAATAGGAAAAAGTGAGATCAGTGTGCAAGTACAAAACTCATTAGAAATATTTAATGGTATTTCAAAAAAATTAATGAAAAAAACACCAAAATTCGTACAATGGAATAACATTTTCGGCATATCATAAATCACTTATTACTATGTATATTTAAGAATATTATAATGCAATTAGATATTGCCAATAAAATTAAAATCTATACTACCAATACCCAAGCATATACGTATAATAATAAATTTGTATTGTATGAGATTAACTCAATTGATTTGAAAGATTTAATTAACACATATACTTCCTAATTTACAATAAGTAGAATCGAAATATTCAGAGTTAATCTCATACTATAATATAAATTAAAATTAAATATGAGAATGAAAGTCGAAAATACCTACCAAATAAATTTTTTAGAAGATTCCATGATCGTTTAAGAATAAAATAATGAAGATTCTTGGTTTTCAAACAAATAGTAATTGTAATAATATGTAAAACAATTGTGATATTGTCATAAAATATTAATTTGTGCATGAAACGATTATTACATTTAGAATTAATTCTAATTATTTTTTAATAATTAATAAATTAAATAAATTTGAGATAGGGATGAAAACCATAATCTTAAAATAATGATTGTTTTTGTGAAAATAAAACCAAAAATTAATGACTATAATTACCCATCGACAAAGCAGCATTCCGAAAAGTAATATTTTAAAATTAATATAATGATAATAAAATATATCAGAAATAGAATATGATGTATGTAAAATAATGTAGAATATGACCATAAATATTTGACCAATAATAAATGAAAAATATATAAATGTAATGAGTAATGTTGGTGTTAGATATGACATTTAATTATTTTCAAACTTACCGAGTAGTAAATCCTTCGTAAGTCTGAGCTGGTTTAGAGATCTTATCTTCATTATTGGTGTTCGACAACGAAGTGTTGATAGTCCTGGAGAAAGTTGACAAATTTGTTGTCATTGGTGGAGGTGGGTTTGGCGGAGGAGGAGATGGATACTTGGTAGTCTTCTCAACGTTTGATGAATATGATTTGTTAAGAGTGGAACTTTGATTAAAACTCAAATTGGATTGGTTCAATGAAGAGCCAGTTTGATTAAATGAACTTGTGTTCAGTTGTCCGAAGGATGATAAATTTTTGCCATGTGCTGAAGAATCAGAAGTGTATCCACCATCGGTTCTGTTGAATGTATTATATGGCGAATTTCTGGAATCTTGTAAATTGTATCCACCAGAATGAAGAGTTATTTCATTATCAGTTTCATCCCCAGATGTATCGCCACCTTTAAGTTTGTATTTAGCCTGGCGAATGGCATTCAAACGCCCTCTGGCTTCATCTAATTGACGCTCAATTCGGAGGACTTCAGACCTACAAATATAAAAATAAATTAAATGTATTTTGAAAACGATTATATATTTAGAAAAGTATGATTGACAATATATACCTGGCATTGATTTCTTGTGCTATTCCACCAACCATTCTTCTATTCAGAACAAGACAGCGTTCTTCTTCATGGGATATAGCTTTTTGAGCAGCTCGCACAAGATTATCGGTAGATTTGATAACAGCATTTCCAGCAGATTGTAAGCGCCTAGTTGACTCAGAGTTGGGATCAGCTTTAACCTAGATTCAAAGATTTCAATAATATTTATTTATTTTCAAATATTTCAATTAATTGAAAATATATAACTAACCTTGCATGCAACAAGAAGTTGGGCAGTTGAGCCAGCAACTTGCTTAGCGGCAGAAACAAGACGCTCTTCAGAACCTAAGCCTTGCACTAAAGCATTGGCACTTTCAGCTAATGAATGTGCTGCGGCAGCTGTTAATCTTGCTGCGGAAACTAACCCTTCAGACCACTGTCCATCATCAGATGAATGTAATGGCCGTCTAGCAACTTTACCCTATGGATACAAGAAATATAAGCAAGCATTTATTTTTATTCATATTTAAAAAGAGATGGTGTTACCTGATCGATGAGTTCTCTTTGTGCAGCACTTGCTGCTCTGACAAGGGCAGAAGTTGCTGCAATGATTGATTTTGCAGCTTCCAAAATCATTTCATCGAAATTCAATGTTTCATCAGCTTCCTGAAAGTCAAATTCATTTGAAATTAGCAATTTTTTAATTTTAATATTTTGAGTATTTCAAACAATCAAATCTATTATTTAAATGGAAGATGTCACCTTTATAGTTTGATGAATTGTGCAAAACTCTGTACGAATATGTTTGATTCCTGGGTGATAAAATTAACAACCAAGAATATCAAACATATCTTACAGCGAAAAGCTTTATATGCAGGTTATTTACATCGAAATTATTGTATAATATAAACTGGAATATGCAAAAAAATTCGAAATTTGATACTAACTTTTACGCTCTTCCGTGGTCGTAATGCTGCAAGTTTGTTTGCTGCAGCATCTATAGAAGCGGCAGCTCCCAAAAGCTCATTCTCAGCTATGACAGTGGGATCATCAGGATCGACCCAATCAGTACCTGAATATTCAAAATTAAGTGATTAGTTTTTGATTAATTACTTTAACACACAAAATTTGTACAAAGAATATGAATAATAATTGAAAAAAACCTTTGAGAGATTCTGCTACTGCAACAATATCGGCGGCTGCTTGAGCCACATTTCTTCCATGATCAGGGAAAGTTTGGCGCGCTCCAGGTTGTCCTTGTATTGCCTTCAAAACAGCTTGCAAAAGTTCTCTATAAGCGTTGGCAGCTTCATGACCAGCTTTTAAGGTGCGAGATCGCATTTCTTCTGTTTCAGCACATTTATATGCAGCACCCTATATAGAATGTAATTCCGAAATTAATATTGTTAAAAGAATAAAACAAATTGATAAATGAAAAAATTATTACTTTGCATATTGTAAGCATATCTCCAATAGCTCGTCTACCAATGTTAGCTGCTGCAATCACATCATCTTGTTTAGCCGAGTTTCCAGCGGCTACAGCTTTGGCTGTAGCTACAGTGATTGCTTTTGTGCAACGAACAAGTTCTTCTGGAGTAGCAGTCAATTTAGGAGCACCAGGAGATAAAAGTAACTAAAACACGAAAATTAAAGTGAAAATGATTTAAATTGAACAGGAAATCTTAAATTTGGCAATATTGAGTTGTAACTTACTCTGATTTCTTGAGCAATTGCTTCAATTGTTGCTTCAAGTGCTCTAGTTCCTCGAGTATGTTCATCTTCGACAGCTTTTACAGTTTTAAGTAATGATGTAACATTGGTGACCATCACCTAAAACATAAAATATGATATAATAAAAATAATCAACAAAAAATCATTTAACCGAGTGACACCTAGAACCCCCAGCGCAGTGGCACCAAAAGTAAAATAGTTAATCGTGCATTAACTCAAATTATATTTTAACTTATAAAAAGATTTTCAGATTACTTAAAAAAATGTAATAAAGCACCCTTTTAATTGACTATAAATGAAAGATAATTTGTTTGAAGCAAGAAATAAACTAAAGCTCAATGAATCATGAATTCAAGTTTTAGCCATAAACCGTTTATGAATAATCTAAATAATATTGTGTCAAACGAGTGAACCAACTTGAGAAAATAAAAATACATATATACATGTATTATAGAGAATACAGAAATATATGTATATCATTTATGTGAAAACCTTGTTCAAAGATGCAACTATATAATTCTAATGCACAGAGTACAATAATAATCAATATTGGACTGCACAAACACACTGCTGGAAAATTTGTGATCATATGCAAGTTAGTATGTATAAAGAAATAAATGAAAATGGATGTAAAACTAATAAGCGAAGCAAATTTATAAAAGGAATCGTTACATTTTTAGCTGTTAAAGTACACAATTAAGTATCAATTGAAAAGGGGCTTCACAATGAGTGAATTGTTATTGAAACAATTCTAATACAAATTTAAATAACAAAAACCAATGATAAACATCAAAGCATATTAAACACATGCTGATATAAAAAAATAAATTTTTAACTGAAAAATTGTTAATACATATTTCATGAACGAATAAAATACACGTATGTATGCTCAGCATAATGTTTGCTAAATTTTATTTGAGAAAAATACATATTCATAAACACGTTGAGCAAAATGAATTATATCACACTACTGCTGGAATTCAATTTGATAAATGTGGATATAATACTACAAATAGCGATCAGAAATTGAAATGAAATGTAAATTCATTTTCATGAAATTTTATTGCTATATTAGTTTACACCTAATATTAGTAATATTCCATACATAATCAAGAGAAAACCAAGCGATGAATGTTCAATTGTTAAGAAGAAACATTGTAATACACCAAATTACAAGGAATTGTGTGCATATCACAAATTTTAAGTCAGATGAAAGATTAAAGAATAATAGAATGTAGCAATTTGTAAATTAGAAATATTTTGACTGAAAAATTTACTAATCACAATCCCTTGTACTTGTATTTATGTATAAAAATATTTATTTATAAGGGGCACCCAAGCATTTGTAAATAATATTACATGTGTTATGAACACAACAGATCATCGAGAATTATTATGAATAAAATTTATTAGGATTATTTAAAACATATTTCAAAAATTTGGAAAACATTTTTTTTCATTGCGATATTGGTGTGCCAATTGATAATGATAGAATCCAAGTTTTTTCATCTTGCAAAAGATTGTGATTAAAGTAAAAGTTTTTTTTTTTAAATTATTTCACTAATTCTACAAATTGTTTTAGGCCCATTAGAGATTGATTAACAGTTTGATATTTTTAGTAGATATTTTGCAACCATGAAAAACATATTATAATTTATTTTTTGTAATAAAACATAACAATTGATAAAATAACTGCAGTTGTCTGTGATGGGTGCCCCTTAAATATTTGAAAAGCCGAGAAAATGAATATATGTATAGAAAAAACACCCATCAAGCTTGAATATATCCTAAAAATATGCAAACCGGTTGTTTGATTCCGGATTCAGCAAATTGCCGCTTTGGTATATTTTCATAGTAATCCCACCAGCCTTCAATTGTACCAAATTGCTTCGTACGGTTTTTGACTATATCATCATATATTGACCACCAATTGTTTGCATAAAATTGCATAGGATAATTGATACTGAGTTCTTCAACATTGGATTCTCGTTGGATTGGTATATTATAAATACGTTTAGTGAAGGCATCGTTTTCTTGAGAAGTTTGATGTTGCTGTGAGTTAAGAACTATGTTTCTAATTATATTTGTATTCTGTTCTATATTTTCTATTATATTCGTTCGTTTTTCTAGTTTTGAAGTAATTCTTTTCAAATCGTCGAGTGACATTAATTTGGAATTGCGGTAATCAGGGTCTTCAATTTTAACACGTGGTACATCTTTAGTTCTATTTTTATTTGATTTTTTTGATTTGAGAGATACATTTTCATATGTGTTGTTATTGAATTTATGAATGATTTCTTCTTCATAGTATTTCCTATACAACCGTTCTATTTCTTCATAATGTTGTTCCATTTTGCAAAGTTCTTCAAAAGTCAATTCGGCATTTTCAATATCTGAGGCATCAGCATATATATTATCAAAAGCTTGAGCTACCGATTCATCTTTCATTTTAGAGCGCTTAACTTGAAGGTTTATAATATTTAGAAGATCATTAATAATAGGATCAAAGCCTTTAAAATTAAAACTACGCTTAGAAAAATCATTAAGATCTGAAATCACATTATCGAATTTGTGAATAGATTCGATATTTTTTATTTTTTCTAAGCTTTCAAAAGGTGGTATCTCCGAAAGTTTTTTTTCTTTTTTATAACATATTTCACCTATTCGCAATTCCTCGCCACTAAATTGGTCTAATTTGCGTTTTGTTTCTAAGGACTTTTCATGATTTCTCAGAAAGAGGGCTTTCCATATTTCAGCTTCCATGTTGAATATTTGCCAGTATTCTTCTTTAGTATGTATATTTTCAAGATAATCAATTGATTCAGTATTATTTATACTTTGAATTTTTGGCAATATAATTTTTTTACGTCTATCTACTTTCACAACAACTTTTGGTTTCTCAATGACATTAACAGAATCTAAATCATTTATTACTCTAACAATATTTTTCATTTCCATATCCAATCTTTTAAGAGAATCAAATCGAAGTGTTTTATCCATACGAATTTTGTTTCTTTCTTCTTCATCGAGCTTCATTACAACCTCTTCTAATTTTTTACATTCATTTTCGACTATCATTTGTGCATATCTTAAAATACGAAATTCCATATCGCTTTTCCAAACAGGTAAGCTGTTGCGATAATTAGGAAAGTTTTTGTAACTCCATTGAGTATGACTACTGTTCAAGCTGACCACAGAGTCGACTTTTTTGTTATTGTTACATAAATCTTCAACTTGCATTTCGTAATTGTCAATTTCATCTTGACTCGAGTCTTCTAATATTCTGATTAATTCTTCTTCCTGATCAGATATAAACCAATCTGTCTCAGAATCGTAATTGGAAACACTATTTTTCCTGTTTTCATTTTTCAGTTGATCTGGCCCCACAGAAGTACTTCTGGTTTCAATCGGTTCAATATGTAGCCTATCATGGTTCGTATGTGTCTGACTAGGTAAACTCCATCTCCTTTTGTCATTAGAATTATTATACATTCCCATCTAATTGACATTCAAAAAGTAAAGTAAGCACTAAATTATCAAAACTTTATACCAATATAAAAATGATAGACAATATTAACTTAAGTATAAAAGCTTTGTACACAGTAAAACAGTCCAATATTGATACATCAAATTGGTTAATTGTAATTTTTTTATAAACCACATTTATTATATGTATTAAATATTAATATAAGATTATTATTTCCATATTTATATACTTTGCATTATCAAAAATTCAATGAAATAAAATAATATTTAGGATTATTTGATTTACTGATACCCATTTATCATTCTTTTTAAATATATTATTTTTTACTTTTGAATAAACATACATTTTGTAAATATCAAATTTATAATATAATTTAAAAGATATTTCATTGGGCCAAACCTTTGCTGAATCCTTGAGACGCGCCATTGCAGGATCACCAATATGTTTACCACTAGCATCTTTAGTGGCCTGGATTAAATCTTTCAAAGCAGCAGCAACGTCGCGTACCGAATGTATAAGCATTACTTGTGAATCAGGATTTCCACTGCCGAGAGACATAGCTCCTAGTTTGACCACTTCAGATAATTGTACTGGAACAAATATTAAATTGTTGAAAAGCTCAAATTTTTTAATAGGATGAATTGAATAAGTATGAAAAAAAATTAAAATATTTGATTTTATAAAAAATCAAAGTTAAAAAGTACCTATAGTTGTAACAGCATTTTGAGCAGCTGTTGCTAGTTGTTCTTGACTGCTTGCTGCTCCTCCGACCAGAGTTTTAGTATCTTCTACTAGAGCTTTAGCTGTTTTCAAAATAGATTCTCGGTGATCAGCAAATACGTCGTTTTCATTTTCCGCATGAAGTGTTCCTATTATTTCAACATCAGTTTAGTAAGGTAAGTAAATAATTTTGTAAATAATAAATTAGATAAATAGTCTACCTGCGCTGGCAAAAAGTATAGTAGTATCGAGATCTCCAATAATTGCAGCAACTGTGGCAGCTGCATCAATGCAAGCTTGAGTTCCACGTGATCCAGCTTGTAAAGCAGATAGAACTGCTCCAACCTAAAAATAATAATACAAATTGTTAATAAATATGGAACTTTCATGCATTAGAAATAATTAATAATTAAAAAATAATGACAATTACCTTTTCAGAAACTTGTTTGGAATGATCTGTAACTTGTCGTTGAGCATTTGCATCTTTGCTAATTTGACAAAGTCCACCCGAATTCACCAAATTTATAACAGATCCTCCTAATTCAACAACTGTTGATCGTAACCTGAATGAAAAAATAAGATTAAAATTTTTTCAAGATAAAAATATTCTTTTGAATTCTATATATTAAAAAGAACAAACTTTTGGGCAACATCATTGTTAGTGGTTGTAGCTGCAGCTCCAATAGAATCTTGAGCTAGTTGGTTATATCTATGAGTGAGATCACCAGCTATCGTTGCTAGTTTTGAGACATCGGTTCCAGATTTAGCAGTCTATAATGATATTTAAATGTTTAATATATAGCACAAAATTTATAATTTATAATCTATATTTTTAAATTTGATCAAAGCATTGCATTGCGTTATTGATGCAACATACAAAAAAAATGATGTGATGTAATAATATGCATTAACCTAGATAATCGAGAGTGTAATGTAATTATATTAATATTTACCATTTCAGTAGCCAAACGTGCAATTTCTTTAGCAGCACCGACCATTCGAGTTTGATAATCAACAAAGGAATCAGTTTCATTGAAAGAACCAATCAATGACATCCTAAAAGCGATAAAATATTTTTCAAAAATACACCAACAATTTTTAAAAATAATTTCTTTATTAAATTATTACCTGTGGTCAGTTATTCTGGTTACAGATCTAGTTAGAGAATCAACAAGGCCTGAAACGATTCCTCGCTGTGCAGAAAGTGATTCTGCACTAGACAAAAGATCAGCCATAGCATCTCGTACACCTTGACAATATTCGTCGACATCAGAATGAGCTACATTAGCCTATGAAAATAAAAATTATTATTATTTTATTATTAAAAAAAATTCAAAATTATTCACTATGTATTTCAATTTACTCTAGGATTGCCACCGGCTTCTTTAGCCGCTAGAATCAATTGAGTAGAGCCTTCAATAACTGTTTTAGTTTGATCTAAAATATTTTGCTGTTGTTGGGAATCAACCATGTTGGAAGCTGTACCAATGGCTGCTGTCACCAGTGGTTCAATATAAGACATCTATAAAATAGTGAAATATAATGTAAATATTCATAATAAAAAATATCCAATTACCAAATTGTCATTTAAAATACCATTTGGTTGACAGAGTGCCCAAGGTTTTCAGCTTCAAATTTGGCAGCAGCTCTGAGTGGCTCCAATTTATCCAACATTTCAGTAGCAGAACTTTCCATTTGTTCGGTGTAACCTATGAAGATTAAGTTGATATTTGGTTTTATCTCAATAGTATAAGTGTCAATTTTGACTAAGTATTAATTACCTTGAATAGAATTTCCTTTTTTGGCAGGTAAATTTTGAGATGCAGATTGAAGTGATGCTTGATAAACTTCTTTAAGTTGAGTGTTAAGAACATCGAGAGCAGCTAAACATTCACTTTGACCAGGTGCTTTATCCCTAAGTATTTAAATAAATTCATAATAAAAAAATGTACAAGGAAAACATATAATAAAATAAATTATAGTGAACAAACCTGATATTATTCACAAGGGATTTAATGCTATCAGATACAGTTCTACTGTGTACTGCTAAGCCATGCCATTGAGATTTGTCATTGGGTTCCACCGCCAAGCATTTTGCTGATTCGATCATTGAGCATGAAGACTGGATAATTTTTCTTCCACTGTCTAGTATAGGCTCTTGTGCTGTTCTAGCTTGAGTTGATATACGAGCAGGAACAGAAACAAATTCTGGACTGTTAGCAAATTGACATAAGCTGTTTACTGCATCCAATAATGGAATGGTAGCATTGGAGCATTTCACACGTTTTGACTAAAAAAATAAAAGAATATTATAATTAAAATAATTCATATTGAAAAAATATGCTATAATGATACAATTTAGGTACCTCAGAATAATCACTGTCAAGAGCTTTTATTTCTTTGACTAATGTAGCAGTAGAATTAGCAACATCTTTCGCAGATTGTACAAAATGACGTTTGGCAACAGGATTTGTGGTTTTAGAAGACGCTCCTCTACAGGCATTACACAAAGCACTTGTATGTTTAGCAATTAGTGTAGCAGCTGACAATACCTATTTATTACAAACAAGTAAATAATAATAATAATAACAAAATAAATGGATGTCAAAAATAATAAAAATTAAATCATCAAAAATTACCTGCTGTTCGTTGCTTGTAGGATTTGCTATATTTGCACAAGCCTGTTGAATTACTTGAGATGCCCGAGCAAATTGGGCTTGGTCAACTAAACCAGGTCTTCCAGCCATACTAGTTGGGTCTGAAACTGCAACTAAATAAGCAGCTTGTGCTGTGCATTCAATTAACCCACAAATTGATTCAGATACAGTTTTGACTGATTTTCCAAACTGATCAGGGTCAGAAATTTTAGCAAAGTTGGCCATTCCTGACATACCATCGCCTAAAAACAACATAAAAAGTTTTGTTATGGATTCTATTAATAAAATAGAACAAACAAGAAAGAACGCATAAATACCCAGAGTTTTTGATTGATCGATAATGGTATCAACACATTGGAAATAGCCCAAATCGTTTATAGGTTCTGAAGGATGTTGAAGAACTGGCCGAATGCTTTGAATACTACGTACAGCATTATCGCATTCTTTTTGACCTGGAGCTGCTGATGTGCAAACATCAACCTAAATAAAAATTCAATGAATTGACGAAAATTCAAAATTTAATAATATTAAATTATTTTAATATATTTTTACCAAATAATTGATGCTATCTGTAACAGCTCGAGCAGCAGCACTTAATTTATTCTTGGCATTTGGTTGCATAGGGTCATTAGAAACTGATTTAGCTGTAGTCAATAATTTAGAAGATTCCATTGATACATTCTTCATAGACATAACCATTTGGTTTTGAACGTCATAATCCTAAGAAAATTCAAATATGTTATTTTACTGCTATTTCATATGATCAAAATCATAAAGTATTGATAACAAGTTTACATACAGTAGTTTGCCCAGCCATTTCCATGGAGACTCCGAGCAATTCATTATATGCTCTTCCGAATTGTTTGCTTGTATCTCCCAATTGAGGTGGTGAGTGAACTGCTTGTACTGTTTCAGTAGCTACAGCACTCAAGTTAGCAGCAGCCACATTAAGTTCTTGTTGTAATTGTCTGAAATTTTGCAACAAAGAATAATAAATTTTTCATTTATTATTTAAAAAAGTAAAAGAAAATAAAATGATTAAATTTGAATAAATTTACCCATAGCTTTTGGTAGTAGTAGGGAATTCACCCATTGATAAAATTTGTAAAGTTTCGTTGATGTTTTCAATAGCAGCATCAACTTCTTGGTGACTTTGAATTGAGTTGATACTATGATCAAGTGCCTATAAAAAATTATATTATTTAAAACTAGAAATCTAATACAAAAAATAAAATTATGTATTTTACTCACCACAGACACATTTTTAGCAACAGAAGTTAATCTCATTACATCTGATGATTCAAGATTAGACAAGCATCTTTTAGCTTCTTCAATTAGTATAAGTGATTGTGACATCACATTTTGAGTTGAATCAATTACCCTAAAAATAATTTGAAATAAATAACTATTTTTATATCACAATGTGTAATACAAAGTGACCATAATTTATTATCTTACTTGACACGACTGTGAGGTGCAGTTGCCACTAATCCTCGAGCCGCACTTGCATAGTCACGTAAAGCTTGAGCAGTATCTCGAGCAGCACGACCAGCATAATCAGTACTACCTTGCTGAGCTGCAGAAACTAAGCGAGCAGATGCTCCACCAACAGAACGGCTTGCATTTGTGATTTCACGAGATGCAGTTTCGACCTAAAGTTCAATCAAATTTTTATTATAAATTTATTTAACAATAAATTATGATAGGAATGTAATTAGTTACAGTTTCGCCAGGTAGAGGTTTCAAGCGGAATTCTCTGGCAGCTTGATCTACTTGGTCAAGTTCTTTTTGAAGTGATCGAATTATTTGAGCAGCGGCATCTAATTCTAAGCCTGCACAAGAAGACCTTGCTCTGCCATATGCAGTTCTATAGATAAAAAATTTGTTAAGTATTATTAATTAAAATAAAAAATATACATAATTTAAAAAGTACAGATTTACCTTAATTCTGAACAGCATGTTGCAAACTGTTGAATTGTATGATTCAATTGAAGTGCGGTAGATTGATCTTGAATTGTTGGAAGAACAGCTCGACCTGCTTGGGCTACATGAGCTCCGGGCTATGGAAATATACACACATTAGATCTCGAGTATTTTAGAGTTTATAAAAAAAACTATTAATGTAAAACATACTTGTAAGAATGCTTCTGAAGCATTGATTAGATCTAATTGTGCGTTAGAATCATCTGGATTGATCATAGTTCCCTTCACTCCTTCAATCAATCTTGGAATATGTTCTGCTAAAATTCTACATTCTTGTGTAAGAGTTTCCTGTAAAAATAATGAAAATAAATTTGTGTAATAATCATTCTAAAAATATTTATTAAATTCATTTTTATATATTTACTTGAGAATGTTTGTTGGTATTATGAACTCCAGCATTGTGAGCAGAAGTAAGCAATTGAGTGCCGGTAGAGGCAGCATCTTTAGCAGCAGCCTATAAAGTATTAAAAGAACTATTATAAAAGAGTCAATAAGTAAAATAATAATAATAAAACACTGGCTCCATACGTTTAATCGTATAAAAAGTTGACGTTTTATATCAGGAGTAGAGGAAGCATAATCTGTGGTAACATATCGAATTTCTTCAGCAGCTCTGCATAATGCTTCTTGTTTAGATTTATCATGAGGGAAGCTTGCACATTGTCTATAATTATTAATCATAATTTTTTTTAAATTATTTATTCAAATTTTATTTATTTCAACCGTGTATAATATATACCTGGCAGCTTCTACCATTTTCGCAGTAGCATCAGCAAGTAATTTGGCTGCTGCTAATAACCTTTTTTGGGTTTCTGAATCAGGTTGTTTTTCAGCTTCCAGCTATACAATTTTTTTTATAAGATTAATTGTTTTACATAACATATTTTCATTTAAGTATTAAAAAAAAACCTTGATATTTTGAATCAATTGGGCTGTAGCTTGTCCCAAAAGTCTCGCTTGGCGAACCATTTCTGTTGTGTCACCCCTTGATGAAACTAATCTATCTGTAGCACTCATGATACTTTCTACGGAGGTTTCGTGTATAGTTTCTTTAGCTTGCCGGCGATCTATAATAAAAGAAGTCGTATAATTTACACTCATAATCAATGAAAACAAAAATTTAAAAGAAAAAATAATAACCATCATTGACATGATGCAACAAGTCATCCAAAGCTTTGGTGACATCTGAAGCTGCTGCAGTCAAATCACCAAAAGCAGAACTAGGTGGTGGTGCTACGCGTTCACACTCGATGACAAGTTTTTGAACAGCAGATGCAACTTGTTTAGCGGCTCCGCTTACTTGTTCTCTACATGCTGGACTGGAAAGGGTTGGAGCAACAACCTAACAAAGGAAATAAATATATTATAATTTAATGTAAACATAAAACAAATAATATGGCCGTTTCTGATTTGTTTTGAAATAGGAATTTTTACCTTTGCGCAAGCAACTAATTGGCTGGTGGCCAAGGCACATTGAGTCGCTGCACCAATGACCCTATTTTGGGCTTGTTGATCGTCTTTACATGTTGCTGCTATATTCTTTGCTTTGAGAACAAGAGCGGCGGTCGTGTTAGCAACAGCTTTGGCTAAGGCAAGAAGTATATCCTGAAAGTGAATAAATAATTTTATTTGAAATAGGCAATACATAATTGTAGTATTCGGAAAAAAAGTGTCGGACATTTTGAATTCAATATTGATTGAATAAAAATAAATCTGTGAATACTTCTAAAACCATGTTCATATAAACGTCAATATAAACTAATGCTTTTTTTGTATATGCATAAAAGAAAAGGATATTTAGTATGGACCTTTATTGAACGAAAAATAATCAACATTAACTCAGTTAGTTAATTCAATATAAAGACACATATTCAATGAACATGTTTATTGAAAATAATATAATATTATAATATAAGTACATAAAACCAAAAACAAATAACAGTTTATTCAAATATTTAAACAGGATACAATAAGTCAAAAATTTTGTATCATATATAAAAAAGGTTAATGATTCAAGAATGTTGTTGCCCAATTTTTTCAATAAATCCCAAATTTTCCATAAAAATTTGAAGATTTTAAATAAAATTTAACGAACTTTGGGAAACACCCACACGAGATAATGACAATTACGTTAGTACTTTTTCACATCGATGCTAATTTTTACAAACGATATACTTTAGTTATTTTATGAAAATAATTAAATATCAAATAATAAGTTTTGATGAATTAATACTAGATTAGTGGTAAAAATATGTTTCCATATAAATTATATGTACAATGATGGAAACATAAAACTTCGAACAAAAATCACGTAAGCAATTGTGATTGTTTTACACTCCAACAACACAGAGAAAAAATATATATTATGAGTATTAATGATTGAACATATTTTTTTAATGATACCCCATAAAATTCAAAAAAGATGATAAGATTTCAAATAATGAAAATGGAAATATAATAATACTGTTGCCTGTTTGAGATACTCTCAATAAATATTTTTATTTAAATGAATTAAAAAATAAAAGCAGTATTATTAAAATTATAAATAGAAATAATTTAATGAATAACTATAGGATGAAAATTAAAGATTAATAAAGACACAAAAACTACAAAACAAGCTAAGAAAATCCAATTAGTTGGATATTGTTCTTCAAACAATGTTATCATTCTTCTGATTTCGAAAAGGATTTGACGAAAATACTCAATTACCGTTGTATCATTTTCTGTTACCCGATTAGATGCGTTTACATCAGAAGATAATGTTTTGAATGTAGGATTATAAAATATCCTAACTTTTGTGAGATTTCTTGTATCTGTTAATTTTGGTATTACTTTAGAATAAAATGATTCACTTCTTTTAATAAATTTTTCAAATTTGTTGTTTTGTTCTTGTTCTGAATTATTATTTCTTGATAAAGATTGATTAGGACGCGCCACAATATTTTTGCAATGCAAATCTTTATCCAAAACTCTAATATCCAGAGATCCACTTACTTCATAATCACCCCCTACATTTAAAACCTCGTTTTTAATCTGGAAACATTCTATTTTACCATCATTGGAAGAGCTACAATCAGCATTTGAACCCTGAACAAAATTTTTAACTTTCGTTTTTATAACATTGAAAATAGATTTTCTGACAGGAGAATCAAAAGATGTTGGATTTGAAGATGGGTAAACAGTAGGTATGTTTTCAACATCATCATAATCACTACTTTTAGACGAAGGTCTTTTACGAACGAACCTAATGCTTCCATCATTAATTTCATTTAATAAATCAATTTTTAACAATTCTTCTTCAGTCAATACTTTATCTGAATTATTCGAAATTATGGTACCGTAATAATCACTTTCGCCATCTTCAGGTATAACATCTAATTCTCTTTTTGTAAGATCAAAATTTTTCCAAGCATTCGTATCAACTTCTTCATACAAATCGTTATCGTCATATTTTTCTTTTGGTTTATCATTTATATGATCGAATTCAATGTTACAAGTAATTTTATCGTCAGTGAGATTATCATCACTACCATTCAGTGAATCACTAAAATCATCGCCAAAGTCTACGGTGGCAACACAAATACCTTCATCTTTTTGATTATGAATAGTTTCAATATTTGTATTCGAACAACTTGCGAAAACTTCATAATCATCTACATTCAAATTATCATAAAAAGTACTGTTAGAAATCTTATTTTTCGAAAAATCGATTGACGCTTTATGACTTTCGTCATATTCACCGTTTTTATTTAACTGCTCGCTAATCGTTTTTAATTTAGATTTTGATGAGTTATCCTCATTTTTCAAGCCTTCGGGATGAAAAAGTGTGTTGTAAAAATTTTCATAACAATGATTAAGTTTTTTATAAAATTGGGTGCTTTTTAACATTTTGGATTTATTGGGTTGGATGATAATATTATCATCACTTAATTTTTCAAATTGGGGGTAATCAGGAGATGGTTTGATGATGTGATTTACCTGAATTTCTCTATTTTCTTCAGTATCTTCCCCAATAGTATGAAGAACTTGTGTGGATGCTTCTCCTACACGAGAAGCAGCATTAAGAAGATTTTGTCGAGGCTGAAAATTGTTAATTATAAAATTATAAAACTGTACATCCAACATCAAATAAGTATAATCAAAAGATAATATTGAACCTCTTTAGTTTCAGGTTCAGCTGTTTTCAGTAAATCACTGAAAGCAGTGCAAAGACGTCGAGTAGCGTCTAAAAGTCGATCGCCATTATCATTATCATCCATTAAGGCAGCAATCATTTTCACTCCTTTTGTCATTTCGGGTAAATTACTGGTGATTGTAGTGATGGCTGCTCCAACAGCAGTATGATCCACTTCATCTCCAGGACCTAAAAATCATAAAAAAATAATAGTATTAATAATTTTAAAAACCTTACAAATTAGCAAGAACAAATAAAAATTTATAAATTGATCAGAATATTACCTGATGTAAGAGTTACGACTTGAGCAGTGGCTGCATTCATGGCAGCGATTTGATATGAGACATTTTGTTTGTTTGTGTCTAGAGTAACTTCTTTCCATTTTATTGAAGCAGGATCTGAACCCAATTCTGGTATTTGAGCCTAAAATCAATTGTGATATAATTTTATGGATAATAATGATTGATGCATTTAGTTTAAACAATATTTAATTACCCTGACTAATTCCCTTTCAGTTTGTCTGATTACTTCTTGACCTGATGATATGGTTGAAAGTAATGCTCGTTGAGGTTCACTCATCACTGTAGTTATTTTAGTTTGCTGAGCCTAAAATTAAGACACGTATTTTCATTAGTAGTTCAACATAATATTTTTTTAAGCAAGCATAAACATAAGAACGGTTAGTATGTGGGTTTATAAATATTTAGTATAAGAAGCAAAATGTTATTGATTAATTAAAAAAAGAGTATAATAACAAACGAGAATGTGCAAACGTAAAAAAAATATTTCTATGATTATTATTATGAAAAATATACAGAAAATTTCTAAAATTTGACGCTACAATCAAATGAAATAAATTAGAAAACAGGCAATTTTTATTTACAAAAAGGTTATGTAACAAGTACCTACACGTCTGCATCTGCTATTCCATTCTTTAAGCAGATAACCACGTTAGGCATGAAATAACGCAAGAATTTTATTAGAATAACATTATTATGATAAATATATTTCATGATACATTAATTTATTCAATGGCATGTCTGTATCAAGTTTAGTAAATAAAAATATTCCAAACTCCCAAGATTCAATCACATGTTAGGCTTTATTATTCTTTGTAAATCTGAAGGTTAGTTAGTCTTTGCAAAAGCTAAAAACACAGTAGACTTGTAATGGAATATGTTTTACCGTTGGGGGAGCGTGACCTAAATTCACTTGACCAGATATAGTTGTGTACTGAGCGCTAGCCATATGTCCCTGGCTGTAAGGTTTCACCCCTATTCGATTTGGATATGATTATGGTTTGGAAATATTTTGGGAAAAATAAAAATAAAACAATATATATTAATCAAAATATAAAATTAAAGAGGAAATATAAATTAAATAATAATAAAATTAAAAAAATATATAATTGCTTTCAAAGTAATGGAAAACAAAATATTTTGGCATGAATTAACTATTAATTTTCTTACCTTCGGGACCTGCCCTCATTACACCAGGCTTAGCAACAGATTGAGTGTTGACTTTATCGAATTTCGACATTTCGTGTTGGAATATTGTTGCTCTGAAAATAATATTTTTTTTTGGTTTTCATGTAATTGAGTATTTAAAATTAAAAATAACAAATTTAAAAAAATTTAATGGAAAAAAATAGATTCTCACTTGTGAGGAGCTACAGAGTCTTCCACCATTGTTGATCCTTCATCACCTTCTATTCCAAAATGATCTTTGACTTTTTGCTTCTTGAGAATTATATCAATGTAGCCAGCTATAACTTGTAAGATTTGCTCAGCTTCAGTGGTTTGTACAGAATAATATTGATCACTAAAAATATTTCATAAAGTCAATAAAACATGGTTCATATAATTTTTATAGAATTAACATGAACAATGAAAATAATACCTGTAATCACCAAAATCCAATGTGAAAGTGTTAGGACTAGCACACCACCTTCTAACAGTAGTAAGTGGCCATGTTTGTAAGATTTCCTTAGTTCTTTCATCCAGTCTCAAAACAGAATCTTTTGTGACGCCTAAGAGACGAGGGACTAATTTGTTCCTTCCTTTCATTTTTTCCTGAAATTAATATTTATGTTTTCAAAACATACATGAAAAGAATATAAATAATTTGAAAAATATATAACTGAACTAACCTTTACAAGGAAAAATGCAACACCGTATGTTCTCAAGTCTCTCGCTGTTTTCGTATATAAAACTTTGGCTTCTAGTTCTGATACTTCGATATGTTTTTTATGTTCTTTGAAAACCTTTTTTTCAACTCCTTTCAATTTCACATAAGATTGAGGGAGGAATTCTTTCAAACTGCAAACCAGAAAAAAATTAATATTATGATGAAAAATACATAAAATAGATACAAAATAAAACATACTCTAAGAAACCAATGGTATGTTTATCTTCTTTATGGTCTCCAAATTGAATTTGGCACTGAATCCCAGCAAATTCACAAGCTAAAAGTAACGAAAACGAAATAAAATATGGATAAGTCATTAACAGAAAAAATGAGGAAAATGACGAAAGTATACCTTTATCCAAAGTGACTGGATGAGTTCCGTCCAATATAGCATCTCTTGCTTGTACATATAGAAGGTTAAGTTGTACTGGATCTCTTGAATCAATATTTTGATCAGAAAAGAAAAATTTACGTCTGAGTAATACAGTTTCAGATTCGTCAACTCCTTGTTCTCTTAATGTTTTTGAAGGATCAATCCAGTTGACTGTGAATTTAAGTTAAATTAAATTATTTTTACTGAAAATAAGATTCAAAATAACTAACAATTCGACAAAAACCTTCATCATCCGTCTTTAACTTTTTTCTGAGTTGGTCCATTTTAGCATCCCTTTCTTTTTCAGCATGTTTACGTTTCATGGTTAGTGTACCATAATTTGATTTGTTATCAAAATTATCCACTTCATCTTTTATATCATCTCTTACCTAATAAATTCAATTTGCATATAATAAAAAAGAATACAAAATGAAAAACCTTCAAATTTGGAAAAACTTTTACCAGACTGTACTCATCATAATTCGTGATGCCAATTTTGGTACATATGACAACCATAAGATTTGCAACATTTTGGCTGTCATCGACTAGCATTGTTTTCAAAGTGCCTGAAACATAATAATTAAAAAATTAACAAACCGAATTGAAAATTCATCAAATCAAAATCGAATTTTATATCTCACCATCTAACATTCTAACACGCAGGGTCCTAGTTTTCTTTTTGTACTCCACAACATCACCATTTCTTAGAATGTAATATTCTAAGCTGCGTCCCGGCTCAAGCCAAACCCCTTTTTTATTATCTTCTTCCGAAGGCAAAAAGAGGCCGAAATCTTTAGCTACAATAATTCGAAAAAATAAATTTTCGCTTTCAACAAGTCGATACAAAATAACGTAAGCATTGACATTAAACAAACTTACGATCACTCGCACTGGCTTCTAGAATTTTTTCTCGTATGATTTTGCAAGCATCGAACACCGCCGTGGACGGGTCGAACTGTATAGTCTTGATCACCTTACCGTCGTCGAGGGATATTTTGAGAGATAGCGTAGCCATGTTGAGTCGGGGTTTTCAACCATCCAACGTCTGCAAAGAAAACTGTAGATTAACACTTTACCGACTGCAGACGCTAACGTCGCGTCCTCCAATTCTTTTGCACAAACGACCGCGGACGTGAACGTCGTGTCCTCGAATACATCCGACTTTGCTCGTCAATATACGATCACGCTTCCTTTATACTTCGAAATTTCGACAAAAGGTGGCAGGACAAATTAATGAAAAATTAATTAATGATAAAATATATTCATCTTTTTTATTTTCTAGAGATAGCGATCATTTTAAAACTTCATATTTTTTTATGATATTAGCTTTTGTAAAATGATCTGATCCATGTGTTTATTTAACGTAACTTATTAGACCTAAGATAAAATGAATTACGTACTGTCAATGGTTTTCAATTTTTTTTAAATATTATTTTCTATATAATTATTTGTATGTATTTCTTAATCAAATAAATTGAAAAAACGTACGTTTCTTTTCATCAACATTTGAATAAATTCGTATTGAATAATTTCTGAATGTTTTGTGAAAATTTATAAGCAAATAAAAAGTTATGAAGATTTTAGTAGGTTGCGCTGAAAAATGCAATTTTGCGCAAAACATGTGGTCGTTGGAGTAAGTCTAGCAGTTTCAATAGCCGGTCGGTAATGTGTTAAATTCAAAAGGGACGAAAAAACCCGTTTTCTATACGTGAACCGTTTCAACGCAAGTTTGCACGCACCGGAAAAGTTTTTAACTGCATGAAAATATACGAAACGAGAGCATTGTCGTACATCAAACGAGACTACGATGTGAATTCCGCAAATACTCGAGACGATTTGACGACTTTTCAACCCTCTTCACTGAAGCTTTTCCCCATCCGCATCCGCACGTACTATTTGAATCGCGAGGATGTTTATAAGTTTTTTTTCTCTCGAAATAATGAAGACGATTCCGAAGAATCGAGTGAGGACGGCCGTTCGTTCCGCGATAAATATATATATGTGGAATAATTCTGTTGCGAATCGAATTCCGCGGGAAATGCAGAGGCGGATGTGGGCGTTGGGTGACACACGAAATCACGTGAAAGCCTTATGCACGTTATGCATAATGATATGCAATATGGTGTTATCTTTTGGATTTTTTGCGTAATCTTAGTTGCGCCGGCGCTTCTGCACATTGGATAGCATGTATGGTAGTGTGATCTATTTTTTTATTTCAATTCTCGATTATTATATAAATAATTTGTAGTATAATGATGAAGTTATGTACTGTGAAATTGTGATAAATAATCGACCATGATGAGGGACTAGTGAGATGTCATCTACTATTTATAATTTCACATCGGACTTACAATTTGGTTATCGTGGGATTAGTCTCTAACGTACAGTTATCTAAACATACATCTTTGAAATCATTTTTACTAGTGCCCATAAATGTTGCAAAGCGTATAGGAAATGGACTAAATCTGTAAACTCCAACGCCCACAATCAGTAAAGATTGAAACTACACACATCTCTCGCTTAACATGGTACTCGCTTAGCACGATTTCGCTTTAACACGGTTTTTAAATTTTGTAAATATGTTGGTTGCGCAACAGGGAAGGTTTCTGTATCATCAAAACCATTTTACAACTCGATTTGACGCTATTTTAAGATGAAAAGAAAATTTCAGTATTAAAATTTCAGTCGCGATTGATTGTGACAATAATTGCAATCGGTACACCGATGTGTGTTTGGATCGGTACACCTTCCTATACAAATTCAAGTAGACAACGGGAAACCACTTCATTTATCATTCCACAGGATAATCGCTGAAAAGTGACCACCTACGACAAGGCGACAAATGCCCAAACGCAAAAAAACAACAATCGGAAATAAAATTACTACAAGCAAACGAGACAACTGAACAACGAGAGACAGCCAGTCAACATCGAAGAGTCCCGAGCGACTCCGGATACAAGTCGCCAAAATAAATAAAAAAAATCAAACAAAACACAAAAAAAAGAATCAAACGAACCAAAATCGAAAAACATGCAAAGGGCACATCCTCAACCGAAAACCCGAACCGCCGACCCGAAACCAAAGACCAGAGCAGAGCACAAGTCAAGGGTAGAAGCAGCACCGGAGCCGAGGCCAGACTCAGGACTAAGACCAGGCCAGGGCCGGCGGCGCCTCGGGGGCCCGAGGGCGCGGCCCCGACGAGGGCCCGCGTTGTGCGCAGATTGACGCGCATGGCGGCCCACCGGCGCCTGAGTGTCTGGCGGCTGTATCGAGCGCCGCCGCCCCCGGGCCTGCGCCCCCCGAAGGCGCGCGAGCAGCGCAATGTGGACGCGGGCGCCGGCGGGGGCGCACGCCCTTGTGCGTTTGATGGTTCGTGGGGTTTTTTTTTGACTGGGGGGGTGGGGTGTGTTTTGGTGGGATTGAAATTTGAATGGGTCTGTTTGGTCGAAATGATACGTTTTGGCTGGTTTTGAGGAATTTGGAGGATAAGCATCCTAATGCGATTTTTATATGGAAAGTATAGGGTGATTCTTAGGATTCGACTGTAGTTTTAGCAGTTAGTCAAAGATGCCTATATTTAGCTAGTTTGAGCAATCTGATCGCAGATACACATACTAATGTGTCCTCGTTTCGAATATTTCATAATTTTTTACTGAACAGTGTAGCTAACAATAAGATTTGACTAGGCCGGCCTAGAGAGATTGTCAACTAATCTGAGCTGCTCGTATTTCAGTTGACTTCAGTGAATAAATCCCTAGTATAGATAGAACTCAACTATAGCAGTTTATTATTAGTTGGGGTCGGAAACTGATTGAATTCGCTTGAATTTTAGCGAGATTGAATATACGCTTCATGCAGTTAGATACCAGCTAATTATTAAAACAACTTCGTCAATAAAGACTTTGGAAGATTTTAAAATTTAATTGCTTTGAAACTAATCGAATATGTAATATTCGGAGACTCAACTAAAACGACTCTTTGTCGATAATTAATAGAATATTTTCGTCACGTGAATATGACTAGAGCAGTTAGATCTCAATAAATTATCGTAAAATCATTACCGGTAACGATTTGTACCCAGATTTTACGGTTTAATTAGTTTGGAAAGCATCAATATAGGCAAATTTCAACTAAATAGTGCAGTTAGGATTCAACTAGGATGTTCTAGTAATGCTGGAGTTCAAATTATGTAATTTATCAAGCGTATACATAATTTTGGCTGGATCGATAGATAGGAATTTCGAGAGAAAATTTTCGAGGTGAATACACTTTATCAATTGGTGGGTGTGATAAAATAGTAATCTGAGATTGAACTAACGTGCTGGATACGGCTTCTGATGATAAAGGGTCAAGTGGCGAGATTTCCTATTCTATACGAGATCTCTTTCTAATGCCTAGTTTGATGTCGGCCATCATAGTTTCGTTCTAATTGGATTTTAATTTTGTACGAAAAAAAATCGTAACGACGTTTCGAAAAAGAATGATTTGCTTTTGTGAAATTTTTTCGACTTCGCACTTGCAATAAAAAGTTCGAATTCGGCCTCAACTTCTGGCATTTTAGATGTTCAATTTGACTCGCGTAAAAATTAAGCTAATACTGTGAATACGATTTCGTAATATGAGCCGTTTAAATGATTTGGCATTGATGAAGTTTGTGGCTAAGAGCAAGGATTTACAAAAATTATGGACGGGCAAAAGCAATAAAAAACAACGCGTCACTTTTATTTCGTCGGACACAAAATGCAATCAAAACCATATTACACATAACTGAGAATATAGTCAATTAAAACAATTTTCCAAGAATTAATATAAATTTCGATAACTAGTGCAATACTACGAGTAGTGCACGTCTATCGTACTACCAAACTTTTCAACGATTTTCAATAAAATAATAGAATTTTTATGGGTGTTGCCATGGTGGAGGGATGGTGGCCTGGAGGGGATGAGCCGACATGATTAATTCGATCAGAAGACTGGCGCCTCCGAAGTAAACAAAAGTGTACCGCGCCAGAGCTCCCGTTACGATGCGTGTGCATTACGATATTGTCTCGGTATTTATACGAAATTTAGAATTGAATTATGGAAAGGAATATATAGAAAAATACGGATAATTAATACCGACCGTGTAATTATTTTAATTGGGATTCTCGATATGGTACATGAATATATGAACGAGATTACGAATTATTATTCAAATTGTACAAGTTTCGAAGTTGTCCGTGAATTATACGAATCGGCATATGAAAATACTGGTTATTTTGGGGATTAAATAAAATTTGCTCATCGTGACATTGCTCGTGCTCGAATTGTAAAAGATAATCAAGTTTGGAAACATTTATAATTTCGTCCTTCGAAAACAAATGATCTAAAATTTTATTTGAATATGATGATACAGGTTTTTTACTCTATATTAGCACTTTTTCATTTCAAATTAACTTTCAAAAATGAAAATTTACAAAAAGTGTTACTTTGAAATGAAAAATTGATAATTTGAAATGAAAAATTGTTACTTTGAAATGAAAAAGTGTTAATTTGAAACGAAAAAGTGCTAATTTGGAGTAAAAAAAACCAGTATTATCAATAATTTTTTTCGAACGAAAATTTGACTGCAATTATTATAATGAAAAACGAAAAATCGAACACATAAAGCAAATTACATAACACCGAGACCGAACCGAGCAAACATCAACTTTTCAACGTTCAACTCATTACGTGTCCCGCAAGAAGATCGATTACCCACCTATCGCACGGGGAAAAAAAAAAAGAAAACCCGAGGACAACACCGACGAGCGATCTCTCACAGGAGCCGGGGAGACGGTAAACAGACAATTTCAACGAACAGTACACCTAATTTGCTCGCGGGGGTTGTAGCTAATGAAAATTGTCGCCAATTTTCTGCGCGGGGAGCCTGCGTCCTGATTGACGACGACCCGCTGCGAACTCCTATGAAATTCCGAATCCCGAAAGCTATTCTGACGCACGCCGAACATACAAAGAAATTATATACGCGAGATAAACGCAACAAACGGGCCGGCGATGACGCCGATGGCTATATAAAGAGGCGGCTCGATCTGCGATAAGTTCGCTTCGGTCGAGCGAATACGCACGGTCGAGCTAAAAGGACGACCCCGTCGATGGTGAGGAATGTGTGTGTGTGTTTTCTTTGGGTCGGAGGTTTTCTGAGGAATCGTGGAGGCCGCGAGGATGGCCTCGCTGTTTGTGTCGAGTTGGTTTTTTGTTTGGAAGTTGAAAAGTCGCGTAAGAGATTGTTGGATATTGTATGGGTCGCATGAGAGTGACAAACCGTCTAAGCCGAATAGGAATCAAGGTTTTTGATGTAATGTATTAACGTTCTAATTGCTGTTTAAGAAAAGTTTGAATAAGTTGAAAAAAATTATATTCGTAAATAATTTATAAAATTATAGACTTCGGGTGAAAATTTATAAATAATTTACGCATAGTTCATATACTTGAAAAAATAGATTTAGCAAAATCGTACAAACGCGAAAGAGGATAAAATAACGATAATTTACAACGAACGTTTAAGAGCTCGTTCGAAACTCGCGCCAACTCAAAACGTAAATCCGCGAAAAAATCAGACAAATTATCAAAAAAAAAAAAAAAACATACCGAAAATAAACCCTCGTCCCGCAAAAACTACAAAATACAAACTACAACCGACACGAAGCCGCATCGGCAACAAAACACGAACCAAACGCTACTCACGTCCTGCACTCCGGCGACATGGCACCCTCCGAACTTTGACCGGGGGCCCTCGCCGAGGGTATGAGGGGGGCGCAGGCTCTCGGCCGGGGACGCCGCTGTTGCCCGGTCGGTGGTCGAGAGCCGAATGAGCCGATCCGGAGGCCCTCCGTGGGGCGCTGCGCCCGGCCGCCCCCCGGGGCGCTGTGCCCCCCCACGGCGGCGCCCCCCCCCGTGAAATGCGGACGGGGGTCGCGCCTCCACCCCTGCGTGGCCGAGCGCGTCTTTCGAGATGTGTGAAATTGATAACTCGATTGTTTGTGTGTGATGGTCCGTGGGGGGGGGGGGTCGGAGTTTTCATGGGAAAGATGATGGTTTAAGAAACGTCCGCGTTTTCGGATATTGCAGAAGGGTTGATCGTGTCGAGTTTGATTTCCGATATTTTTTTGGTAAGAAATTTTTTTTTTAATATGCAACACATCCAGAAGTCGAAATAAAAGAATTTTCAAAAATATTGTTCAATCGTATATGAAACGCTTTTATCGTTTTGCGAAATCGATTTATTTAATTTCAAAATGTAAATTGAAATATGAATACTTTGAATGAATTTTATGCAATATTGAATTGTTGATGTTTCGCGAAGAAACCGAAGGCTTTAGTTAAAATAAAAACTCGGAAAAGTCCTCAATCGTATAACATGATTATGCGGTATATCATAAATAGTATGATCGATACAAATCCATCAAATGTGAATAAAAAATGACCTTTCGAGATTTATAACATCCAATATAAATTAACAGGAAAAAACTCACCGAAAATGGTAAGAAGGAGCGGATCTTCGATGCGTCGGAAATATCGTTTTATTTTTTTTTCCTCACATGCGCAACCTGCAACAAAGTAAAATGAGGAATATTTAGTTTTTTCTTGTCATCCATCAATAGTCTGAGGTATCAATTACGATACAATAAATCGAGTGGTGTGTTAAGATCTATTGCGTCCGAGTTGATTTATTGGAAATGCGGTTGTGCAATTTACTGACGACATCTTGTTCGACTCAAATATTGATCCAACGTTCAAAATCTAAAATTGGTAAATCGGAATATTTGGAGAGCACGCTTAAATATTTTCACAAAATTCAAAACATGATAAAGCGACGGTTCAGATAAACGTTAACACCTGAACTACTGAAGGTATCATAGATAAGAAACGAATTCTTATTTTACTTTATGACTGAAGTGACATGAATAAAATTCATTCATTCTTCTGATATCTATCTGTACTATGTTTACTTTAGTATACAAGTTAAACACTAGTTCGTATTGTATCGAAATGATAATGGGAAACACGCTGAGTTTTAAAAAATAGTATTTCAAATACTGAAAAGGTCAAATTCGTGAAATATTGTCAATGTTGACTGAAGTTAAAATATTTTTTTAGAAGGTTGTCGATAGATAGATGATGACATATTATGATATAAATCACAAGAGAAAATCCAATATTATACAAGGAATTTTTAAAGAAATAAAAAAGTATACCGCCGATTTTAAGTGGTAGTATAATCGATTGACACTTCAAATAACAAGAGCAATTTGAGTGTATAAGAAAAGTGCACTCGAAAAACACATAAAATTACGTTATAAAATTAATCCTTATAAAAACATTTTTTTTTAAATCTCATATAATGTATTGCCGTAAATAAATAATTCAATTTTATTGTGTTCGAATTCGGAATAAAAAAAATTATACTATAAAAAGTATTTACACCCTACCAACATTATTGTAAAATACTCTACCAACATTATTGTAAAATACTCTACCAACATTATTGTAAAGGATTCTAAATGCCAAAATGAACTCATAAGAAAATTATACGAAAATCTGAAACAATTTTCTGTAAACATCTACATCCATTTTTTAATATTATATAAAAATATAATATTCTACAAAAAAATCTAAAAATACAAAACGAACATCGAAAATCGTCGATAAACACCACGCAAATTTTAGACGAACAGAATAATAAACACACGTACGTAATGTACGACACGACTCATGCAAACACCGATCAGAATCCGGAAATAGTTAATTCGAATGCAAATTTTATACAATCAATAATCGAATTATTTAAAAATTACAATTTTGGAATTTCTAACCAGGTCTTTGAAAAAAAAAATTAGAATTCTCATGTGGCGTTCACAAAAATTCGATTAAAAAATCATCGAGACAGTTTCAACCAAGTAAAGCTATAGAAACAAAACCATTTAATCTAAAAGACGAGACCACAATTCATAAATCTAAATATAAAAACGTCACATAACCTTCAATTATGATGAGGGTATCAACATAAGAGCTTTTTCATCAACCAATCAAACAACGCAAGATCACAATTCAAAAATCATCAAATGCGGCATCTTTGACTACGGACAGATTGAGTTAAACTTCAATGGGTTCTTAAAAAATTTTCCAGACACGAAATTCATATCAGATAATTTATTTCATTATCGTTCAAAATCTTCATATTCCCACTGACAAAATCCCATCATATTTTACAAGAATTTAATATAATATATTTGAACGAAATTCACGAGCAAAGTTTTCGTAAGTAGATTGAATACAATACTATCTAATTGGAAAATCAATATAATATTCAACTTTTAAAAGAGCGATCAGATTTTCAGTTAATATTCATAAACGATTATTTTTATGATATACTAGCTGAATCCGGCAGACGTTGTCCTGCCAGTCTGTATTATAACAGCTTGATATGATTCTATGAATTGTGTAACAAGGCAACAAACGACAAATCTTCGACTATTCGTACTGAATTTTTTTTTGTTGTTTTAATGATACAAAAACCTCTGGGCAAAAAAATACACGCCAATTTTCATAGTGATCGGTCGAACGGTGTTGAAGTGAAACGATCTCAAATATATATATGTTACAGTTTGAGTGCCCATTTCGTTTATACACGAACAAACTAATCTGTTTATACACCTTGTAACAGCTCTAGTCCAATTGTTAATGTGGTACGACAATTTAAGTTATTTGCACTCAGATAACGCTGTTATGCTATATATCAATAAGGTGGAAATTGGTATGTCAACTGATGGTCGTATGTCAACTAATGGTGTCAGTTTGAACTTCGAGAGTTGATTTTGAACGTTTTCACAACTCAAGCTAAAATGTTAACCCAACCATGATACTTATGACGTCTGTTTTTAGTTTAGACGCAATTATATGTACGTAAAATTTGTCAGTTGACATTCAAACTGAAATCGATAGTTTGGATATACCCAAACTAGTATGGGTGTAAACAAACAAAAGTTTACACTCGATCTGACACATACAAACATCCATTTTTATATATAGAAGATCTTCAGAACATTCCTTATCAAGAAAATAACAAATCAGCCGAACAATCCCGATCTTCAACAATCGTTTGACATCATTAATCGACAACACTCCAATCATCAACCAACAACACACCATCATCCACCGACTACAAGAGATCAGTTTTACCCCTCGCCCACCGCCCTGCCCTCGATTCGCCAATCTTCGACAACGCACCCATCCAACATCCAACCGCCTCAGCGAAACCATCGAACCCTTCCATCAGCCGACACCGCCAGAGCTTATTCAACCGGCCCGAGGAGGCTGTGCGTGTGGGCGTCCGACGTGGACCCGAAGGGGGCCCGGGAGGAGACGTCACGGTTATATATGGGCGGATGGGGGCCCGGGGGGCCGCGGCGGCTGGCGCCAGGCGAGGCGGCGCCCGTCGGGCTGGCGTCTGCCGCAGCCACCCCGGGAGCGCGCGCCCCCCGGGAAAATGGGGGCCTCGCCCGCAGGATGAGCGTCCTGCACGCAGAAAAGACGCAAACAACTCGATCGTCCTTATAATAAAGCGAAATAATAAAAAAATGTTTGCGTGTGTGTGTGTGTGCACGGTGGTGGCTATAAAAGGAGGTTTCGAGTCGGTCGAGTGATGCGTGTGTGTGTGTGTGTGTGTTTGTGGACTTTGGTGTTGGATTGATTTGAGTGCTTTAATTTTTTTTGTCGGTTTATTGTGAATGTTTATTTTTTTTGGATGTGCATGGTTTGGTGATTGTTTGAAGAGTGTGGAGTGTCGTGTAACGATTTGGGCTGTTATGATTCTTGGCGACTTGTGAAAATTTGATAATTATTGGAACAGACGGAAATTTATCGACTGTTTATTTTTTTATGATATGATTTATCGAATCAGATGAAAATCATAATATGCACACATTACACAAAACATAATTATCATAAATAAATATTGTTATCAAAATTATTTTTATCACAAAAATCATACATAAATATTAACGAACACAAAAAAAAATAATATCCACGAATCAAACTGTACTTTAAGTCTACCGTTCAACATTAACTTTTAAATTTAGTCTGAATTATATTATTATGCCCCTCCCAAAATGACGTAAAAAAATAATTAATAAATTTAATTAATTATCAGTTCAGTCAGTAAACGACATTCAAACACGGAAACAAACTAATTAAACTATACGTACAAATGAAGTGAAATAGAGAAGCAGAATCGACACTTGAACGAACACTTAAAATTGTTCGAATAACTACAAAAATAATCTGACCGAAACATGCCGCCGAAAAATCCTATTATCTAATTATGTAACACCAACACGCAACTGATGATAAAACATTAGATTGATATCGATAGTTAAGTGCAAAAAAAATCGGAAACGCCGACAAAAAGATAAAATTCAATTTACACACAAAAAACCCGTCCAGACACAGCGAATAAAATTTTCATATCGAAACCATCATACACGAAGTGTGAGCAGCGAAAATGAAAGGATGAAACGAAGGGATTGTCTTTTGCTGTCCACTATCGAATGACAACACCGTATCGAATGTTGTTTGAGTGGTTTGTGCACAATAAAGTCTTACGCCGAAGATTATATTATGTGCAAAAGAATATGGGACTGAAAATGTGACGATATGTTCGACCTCAAAAGGTCCTAGATGACCTCATTACGTTGACATCAATGGGACGTATAATATGTGAAACGAGTGTGTTGGAATTAACGATTGATGTAATAAAAAAGGCGAAACAATAAGAACGGATCTATCTATAATAATTCATGTGAGTATATTCCCGACTAGACCGAAATAACTGAAATTATTTACGATTCGATCGAAAGAATGAAAAATATACGAGACTAAACAAATGTCGATATATGAATGTGTGAACATAATATTAAAATTTAATAAATCGATGTATGAGAGGTTTCGAAAAAGATCGTCGACCTCAAGATTGGATTAAAAATTACGCAAATTAAAACTGGTATCATGTCGAGCGAAGATTGACAGACAAATATGATTCGCATACAAAAAAAAAAATTAATTCATTTACACACACAAACCGCGTTTATTTTCGGTTTTGTTTTAATCTCGACAATCGAGTGCAAAAATTAACACTTTACCGAAAAGTTGAAACTGCTAGACTCACGCCGATAACCGCACGTTTTTGCGCAAAATTGCATTTTTCAGTGCAACCTACTAAAATCGTCATAACTTTTTTATTTATTTATAAATATTCAAAACTTTCAGAAATTATTCAATACGAATGTATTCAAATGTTGATGAAAAGAAACATACGTCTTTTCAATTTATCTAATCAATAAATACATACAAATAATTATATAGAAAATAATATTTAGAATAAGGTGAAAGCCACTTACAGTACTTAAATTCATTTTATCTTAGGTCTAATAAGTTACGCTAAATAAACACATGGATCAGATCATTTAACAAAAGCTAATATTGAAAAAAAATACGAAATTTTAAAATGATCGCTATCTCTTGAAAGTAAAAAAGATAAATATATTTTATCATTCATTTCTCCTGCTATCTTTTGTCGAAATTTCGAAGAATAAAGGAAGCATAATCGTATATTCACGAGCAAAGTTGAATGTATTTGAGGACGCGAAGTTTACGTCTGCGGTTGTTTGTGCGAAAAAATCGGAGGACACGACGTTAGCGTCCGCGGTCGGTAAAGTGTTAATTTATTCAAATAAAACCGAAAGACGCGCAAACTTACGTTAGAAAAAACAAGTTCGGAAATAGAACCCGGCCACATAGAAACATTTTTATGATCGGACGTGACAAATTGGGCAAACGGACGGTTAGTTTTCACCGCGGACCCGATGGTGTGTCCACGGAAGAAATTATTAATCATGTCGCGCCTTTGAAGAGCGACATAATTAGTCGTGACGATTATTAACGACGTCGTACCGTGTTGGGCCCTGTGCGGCGCTCCCGATTCGAACTGGACTTGATTGATGATTGATTGACGAAAAAATTGTATTACGTCGTGTATGGGTGTTTTGATTGGCGATTCGTACGCGAAGCGTGGTTGTCAATTGAGCGGAGACGCGTTAACCTTTAGAAGTGCGCGCGGGAATTGAAAGATTGTGTGTAGTTTTCGTTTTTTGAGCAAATCTGTTATAGGGGCGTTGAATTGGGAATTAGAGTAATTTTCATTTCGTTTGATGATTGTTGATTGAGATAGTTGTTCTCGACGAAATGGTGAAGTCGTGTCGGTAAACGTATGAGCGTTTTGCCGCTAAGGCAGTTTGTTTTATATTATTAAAATAAAACTTCGTTGTCGGCGGGTGTTTATAACGGATGTTAAAGGAATGCAGTGAAATATGTGTTTGTTGACGATTCCGATAATAATTGCTGTAGGCAAAAATGACGAGATTATTGTAATCATTCTATTTTTCGCTTTATTTGCCTCGTATAATCTAAAACATACTAGTTTTCGCGTGTTTAGTTTGTCTTTTGAAGACACGATATGGCCTTTTGATGAAATTTTATCAATTCTTGGTTTTTTCCATGACTTGTAAGTCTTCTTGTCAGTATTACCATTCGAAAATTCGACGTTACTTTCAGCTAAAATCTTACATTGACAACACTGACACCTTGAAAATGACCGAAAGCGATACCAATTTCAAAGGGACCAGTCTCATTTCTAGCGATCGATTCAAAAAACACAGTATTACCCTCTTCAATATGAACAATATTGGAAAGCAATCGACCACAAACGATTCTAATCGTAATTAAAATTTAATTAAATTTTCGATACGACATCGCACATTTATCGCACAATACACATTTTTAACAGACACACGTAATCCTTACATTTCCTGCATACACAACACGTGCTCATCGCACGTACCATCGATCGACCATACTATCCCCATCACCTCCAGTTTATCGACCCCGTACTCTCGATCGCGCAAAAAACCCCCCGTCGGCCACCGCAGGGTTAACGGCGCCGGAAAGCGCGTATACGCGACAAACACAGTGCGTGGTCGTCATCTAGTGACGAGAGCCCGCCAACAATCATCGGCCAAGCGGCCCTCCTATTTAAAACCGATGACATCACCGGACCAGCCCGGCCACCTGGACCCTCCTGGACCAGGAGGCGGCCTCCGGAGCCTCCTCGCAGGACCCTCGGCGAGCATATGGTGTCCACTGTCGAGTGGGTGGCCTCCGAGGAGTGGGCGTCGGTGGCAAGGACGCCGTTGCGTCAAGTGGCCGACGTTCACCTACAATGCGGCGATGGCATCATTGCAGAACGCCGGTCACGGAAAAACGTCATTACCGTGTGGTGTGTGTGTGTGTATGTTTTTCGTCCGAGAAAATCTGGGCGTGTTCGGCGCAATTGGGACGGGCCGATTCGGCTCAGGCCGATTGTCTTTTTGTAATGCGTTTATAAAAGGCAATGTGGAAAATGAGATTGTTGTTTATATGCCGAGGTGAATCATTCGCTGATGCGTGTTATATCACCGCACTTGCGATAGTGTCAATTGAAAGTATGAAAAAGATGTTCGTGGAATCGTGTTTGAAGGCGCTGTTTATCAAAGGAAATGGATATTCGGAATTCATTCATTGTACGCGATTGTTTATATAAAACTTCGTTTTATTTATAGCTTCGCATTGTTTACGATGCGACCGAGATGAGGCGTGGTCCTCGAAGAAAATATTCTTGGAAAATTAACAAGATTGATACGCGGACTGCGAATATAAATAGGCATAATATCTCAAATAAACCATGTATATAAAAAAATACGCTAAAAAAGCAGTCGGCGACTATGTAAATTCATACTCGGCAAATACCACGTAATGTCATTTTACGATACGATTGACATTTGGGTACGAAACATAAAATACACGCGCACGAAAACATCGACCATTCAAAAAAATGCCAGATTTTAATTCCAAAGTAACTTCACCAATTATATACAAACATTGATGCATATGTAGTACATGTATAACAAAAATACATTAGGATATTGATATCACAATACAACGAATTACATTCACAAACAATATATACATTTATCTGTCAAAGATAGAACTTCGAAACGACCATTTTCCTGACGCATTGACCTCAACAAACCAAGCATTTTATAACGAACGACATCGAATTCTTACGAAACACCAATCATACACAATTAAACATAAATCTACACTAATCCATACCGCAACCGGACTTCAAAACTGAAAACGTCCATACGACTGACATTTTTTCACAATAATTAAAAGGGAAATGGAACAAATTGGAAGCTAGCGACCGCTCGAAGCGATCCGCGATCTAAATATACTTGGCCGTATGCAGAATAATAGGGTCAGTAACGAAAAAAATACATATAGCAAAAACATTTAAGTCGACTCGCGAAATATCTATTCAAATGACGCCGATTTTGACCGGAAACCGACGGTTTGATAATGCCGGAACGCATTGCGGTTAAAATATTCAGTAAGCGTACTACATAATTCAATTAAGCGTATATAGTATACCTATGCTAATTCGAAAACGAAAACTTACGCGAACGAAAACGAAAATTTTATTATTATTATTGTCATCGGAGATTTTGTATTCGGGACGCGAGCGAATTTGAAAAAAAAATATTCAGGCGCCATTCATTCGTATTTGGTAAGAGATACGTGATTTTTTTTCGGTGTATACGTTGTAAATTTTTATTCGGCAAATTTGTATACTTATCGTATAATAATGAATTCACGTAAGCGTTTTATTATTATAAAAGCTGACGGGTGGATTAAAAATATTCTATGTGTCAAAATTCGAAAATGGCGCGTTGTAAACAAGTACAGCGTGTTTCGGCAACAAATGATAAAACGATCATAAAATATCTTAAAAAGGTAATATAAACAATTGAATCGATGATTCAAATAACATATTTATATGAAGAAAAACAGAGAACAAGTGTTTCATCACCGATTACTCATATGCAAATTATTTTTTCTTGCTAATCGAAACAATTTTATATCATCGGTTTAAATATACACAATGACGAAAAATATATTTATATCAAAAGTATTTACGTATAAACTGAAGATTTTTTTTCAGTTTACAACAAGTGTTAAGTATAAATAAAACGGCAATGGAAATAAATTCTTATCAAAAGTATATATGTATACAATTTTTTTTCGTTAATAAGCAAACGAAACGATTCCCTACCGATTCGATACACAAATAAACGATGACCGAAAACGCATTCTTATCGAAAAACATATAAACCGAACAAGTGTTTCTCGGCAAATGTATGGCAAAATTAACAAGGCGTCTAAACGATTCAAGAATTCGTCGCTAGCTGGTTTGCGCAATATCCCGATCCGCCATATAAGGCCATGGTGTTGTCGATGCAACTCGATTCTCGACCGTTCGCCGCCAAAAGGAGGATCTATCGTTTGTCGAATGACGAGTGCGCATTGTAAAATTAGAACTGTTATGTTCATAAATATTTTTAAACAGGTGAAATCATCGAACGGTTCGAGTGCATTTCTGCCGATGCACGGAAAAGCTATGACTCAATAGGAAGCGGGGAAGTTTATCGCAAAAACGACCCGGAAAACACCTAACTTACTTCGTAAATGATCGCACATAACAAAAATTCGATTACTATGCCGACAAAAGTCACGGTCAATAAAAAAAATATATTAAAAAGAAAAACATTTTCCTATTTACATCAAAATAGAACAGTTTTACATCACAAGTCCAGAAAGCCGCGAACACATTTATAAATATAGTTATAACAGAACGTCTATTTCTGTACCGAGTTGTAAACTCTCTAACGCATTATGGCCGATCTCCCCTTACACAAAACAAATTCCACGAAAATCGACCGATCCGATGTATATTCGCTTCCGAGTCACCCTGTAGAGGGGCGACGGACGCGTCGGGGGGGGGGAGGGGCGGGTTCAAGATGGGGTCATAAACACCCCCCCGTCGGAGTTATTGACCCCGCCGCCGGAAGAAAACGACGGAGCCGCACCGTTTTCGTGCGAAAAAAAAAAAACGCACCGATGACGATGACGATGATGATGGCAGCGTGTCGATCGCGCGCGGCGACTTTCGGAAGACTAAAGAAATGATCTCACACGGCGGATATTGCGCAAAACGGCCGGGCCGCCTTTCGAGCGCGTTGCGGCCAACGCGCGCGAAAACCGCTTTCAAAATGTCGCCCGATTTTTCGTTCGGGCGTTGTTTGTTTTGCTTGCACACATGTGAAAGAGGCGTGGCACATCGACGGCAAAACAATTAATTTAATATTATATACGCGTGTACTTTTTCGAAATGAATCTTTCCGAGTGCGCATGCGCGTTGCGTGCGCTTCTGAAAAAATTACAAAATTGACAATTATTCGCGTTAATGCCGATTCGATGACACCGAGTCAAAACGGATCTGATCCGATGCACGAATAGAGAGCGACGTCGTGCAGTCGTACGTGCAAAAAAATAAGGGCGAACCATGTATGGAAATCGGCATTGATCGAGGGGGGCGTGAGAGGCGGGGGACGCCGAAACGAAACACATATACAAAATTAGAACGCGATTCGCACAAAAGCGCATCCTTCGCACGGACACGAATCGAAAATGCCGCATCGATTCGAAGGGTGCATCGGGTGGAAGATGGCGGTGTCGGGTATTGGTTAAGTGTTTGACGGTTTTCGGCGAGGCTTTTACCTGATGGGGGCGCCCGGGGCTTCCTGGGGCGCTTCGGGGGCCCCGAATTCGCTGGCACGGGGGCGCGGCGCTGCGCTCGGTTTGACAGCGGCGACCGCTCCGGGCGGTGGCGGGGCGCTCGCGAACTCTGCATCCGCAGTCGACAGGAGGGCGGGTTCGCGAACGCGGCCGCCGGCTATAACGTCGCGTTGCGTGTCCATGGTTTGGGTGGCGTTCGAGAGGTTTTGCGCAATGTGAATTCGAGGTTTATGATGGTGTGGATGTTTGTGGGATTTGTGTTTTTTTTTGAAGGAGTTGATTCGTTTGATGTTTGTTATATTTTTGAAATTATTTTTGTTGATTTTAAAGATTTTTGAATGGTTGTATATACAAATCGGAAAAATATATTGAATAATTTTTATTTAATATTTACAAATTGTAAGTTTTGATACTAAATATATGTGTAAATGATCAAAATTACTAAATCGCTGATTATAAAAAAAAAAAAATTAAAAATATATTATTGCTTTATGTAATCAAATAAAAACTAGTATCAAATAAACATATTTTTCGACTTTAAGATAAAAATAAAATAAAACATGATTATTCCTAATGAAGTGTAAAATATTTTATTGATCCGATAAATGCAATCAAAATTTTAGATCCAAAACCTGATTACATTTTACCAAAGTGCACAAATGGAACTATGACGCTGAAATTCAAAAACTAATTAAAAAAAGATTTTTCATTTTTGATAAAATTACAATCATTATGTTTTTAAATGACAAAATAGTAAAAACGAGATATATACGTCGATCGATTAAGTAATATAAAGATCTAAAGCTTCTGCCAAAACGTGTCCAGTTATTTCTGGCGTTTCCTTCCGAAATCTATTTTTCTGTGTTTTTTAACGACCGTTTCCTTATGGATTCTAAAAATATGGAACGCAAATGATACTACTCAAAAATAATATTTCACTATCCTCATTATATTCAAATATTATTCCGTCCATCGATTTATTCATTCCGTTCATCAATCAAGTTTTCTCTTCGTCATACAACGGCTATTTAAGATCGAATTATGTTATGAGCTCAATGGGAGTAATGACGCTATGAAAAGATAATATTTCACGAAAATTATACATCAATAAAATAATAGAAATAAAATTAGATCGATACGTCCAAACTATTATCAGATATGAACTCAATTGAAAACAATTGTCATTGAAATTGACCACACTAACAATTTAATCATCTTAATGGAAGACATCTGAGAATGCTTATTGTTTGCTCAGCTAAACCATCATATTGTCCTACCGGATTTCGTCAGATTTGCTCAAATAGACATGTCGCATGGGGGAAAATAACACATGGAGATAGCCAATAAATCATTTTCGATTTTGTGCGAGATTTCGTTCCAGAAAGACCTGGAGCAGGTCCAGATTTTGACCTACGCCAGCATGGCGACCTGTGAACCTCGACGGTGCTTGTAACGTATACAAATTTGGCAAATGTTATATGGAAAAGTGCTCTTGACCGGCTGTAATCTGGATAAATCTCCGGAGGGCCCTTGCCGCAGAGAGATGGGGTGTATTTAATGACGGCCATTTATTTTTATTGGGGAAATTCGATCGGTGTCGGAAAAGCGCATTGGGAAATTTTCACAGATGATAACGAAATTCCGATAAGTTTTAATCGCTTCTGCAATAAATGATGGATCAAATTTGATTTTTGATAATCCAAAATCAATAAATTTAATCGCAAAAATGTATATATCTATACATTTGACGTTTTACTACTACTTTTATGTTGCGTTGAATCTAAAAATGTCAACTTGATATATGAGGCGGTTCGGTGATGTATGTACAAATTTTATAATCTTCTTTTTCTGTTTTTCTTATGTAACACAATCTCGAGTATATTTTTTTTCATCCCAGAGAAGAAACGCGCCCTTTTATGTTTCTTTTGCGATATTTCTCGCAAATGTATACGATTCGTATATTGGGCGAGATAATATCACATCGCGAATTCTACCCCTCATTTATTTCTTGCCCTTTATCTTCATCTTAATGTATTGTGCTATTGCGATGACGTCACGATTTGCTAATAATTTATATTTTTATATTGCATCATATTTTTGACCATAAATTTTTTTATTTGATAAATTTAAAACTAATGTGAAATTTTTGTGGCCGGAAACCGCATCCTGCTACACGAAAAATTAGCTGAAAAATGGTAAGTATTACAACGAACTGCTTAAGAAGTCCTTGAATTTCTTATAATTCAATTGTATTTTTCGTCTAATGCTAATTCACTTAAAGTTTGGGGTGTGCGAAATATATAGTATGGCAGCTTTTCGACTGCTAAATTAAGAGTTACGATTCTAGGTCCTCCCCCACGGCTCCTTTGATGTTCGGCATAAAACGGATTACTTCCTACAATAAATATTATACGACGTTTTAATATTGCTCGTGAAAGCGATTTAATTTCGATTTTTGTATGATGAAAAAAAAATATATAAACGCATCGGCAAATTTCGAGAATCTGCAATCGAAACCGACGCGGAAAAAAATCACATACATACTCTATATTCAAATTCGGCCCATTTATGGTCTCGTGTTGAAAAGGGGGCTAGATTTTATGTTATTTTTATATTTTTATTTTCTATTTTATTGCCGGACCCCCGCAGGGTCGTTTTGCATTCGCATTACGCACCGATGCCGCGTTTCCATTAATCATAATTCTTAATTATGTTCGTTGAAAGTACTCGGGTGGAGACAATTCATTATGTGTAAAACAGAATGATTATCGAGGCGTCGCTTAAACGAATTTAGCGTCAATTCAATTATGTATATATACGTATAAAAAAAAATTGGATGAAATGTAAAAGTTTTACGAAAGTTGCGCACTATATGGTGTTTTATGTTGGGGTAGAAAGCTAATGGAAATGTCGACCTTTTGTCGAAAGGATCTTCGCTTCTTTCTTTCTTTCTACGAGGAAACGGAAATGCGTCAGCATTTGCCATAGACCGGAAGGGCAGACTATGTTCTGCCGACTGTGACTACTGTTTGCCCTCAGCCACCCGTCCAAAGACTGATTGATTACTCTGTATACAAAAAAAAAAATACACTCACATCCTTCCAGATGATAAAAATTAGCATATTCATACGTTTTGAGGTTGTGCATGAATTGTGCAGTGATTTTCGTGCACACAGAAGCACTTTATGTTAGCGTTTTACAGTAATAGATTCGACGACGTCATGAAAATTCTCGTTTTCCGCAGCAATAAAAACTATGATTTATGACCGAGGAGCATCCCCAAATATTCCCGTCCCTCGGTCATATACCATAACTGCGGACGAGAAGGGCAGAAGTATCTAAAGTTTTCGCAAAGGGTCGTTCGCTCCGATTGTTTTCGCTTGAGAAATGCTAATTCTTTCTTTCGACGCGGATTAAAAGCGCCGACGCTTTTCCATAATGGAAAAGTTTTTTTGGGTTATGTCGCTGCGTATGCCACAATTCGTCATGTCTGCTTCACGAAGCTTGTCACTAATTATGTCTTTTGAGTATAGTTTTGTGTTATTTATGTTTAAAATGGATTAAATGGTGTTTCGTAATCGTTATGCAGCATGTAATAATATATAACGTTTATTGCAAAATAAAAATTTTCTGATATATCGTATTATACTAGTCGATCAAGCAATTCGTTTCGAATCGCCAAATAGAATTCGAAATATTAAGGATCCTTCTCTATAGTAAGCGTGAAAAATTTTCACGGAAAACACGTCGAAACGTGTCACCGGGACTATAGCTATTATTATATTTTATTATACAGGTTGTTAATTAAGACAGGTCCGTTCCTGAATTTTAAAGTCGAATCTATACAAAAAAAAAAATCTATTTTATTTTTACCAAAATTTTGATTTTTAACCCGTATCTTGCCACAGTTAATGCAATAATAATATAAAAAAATATTTTAACAGATTTCATTTTTATAAGTATATTATATTAACCCTTTACGCGGTAATATGGAATAGATAATTTAGCTGACAATAAGTTAACTTTTAATGAATTAACTAACAATAAGAAAAAAGAATTAGGGGAGCAGAAAAGGTAGTTACCTATCCTAAGTTAACTCTTGATTAGTTTACTAACACCGAGAAAGAATATTTATAAGTAAGTTACCTCAATTAACCCTAAATTATTTAAAATAGTTAAATAATTCATCGATAAACTATTTTAAGTCAATAACACACCTATCTACTTTTAAAGTTCCACACATCGCTTAAATTTATCGATTAAAAATACTGAATCCAAAAAAAAATACTATCGCATATTAACTTTTCAAAAAATCTTCTTCACAAAAATCAAATCAAATCACACTTTCAAAACATTCAAACAATATTCAAACCAGCTTAAAAAAATCCGATATTAAAAAAAAACAGGTTTCATCCACAGTTCATCGATGTCTCCGCCGCAACCCAACAACCGCACCAACCTGACACTTCCACTAATTACCAAAACACACAACGCCAAATCCGATGTCATCTCACACTCGAACGAACCGCACAAACCCATCGGAATGTCCTCCCTTCGTCGGCGATGTTTCTGCATCGACGACAACGGACATAACCGATGCGTGGGCGAGGATGGGGGTGGGCCCGATCCACCCTGTCGCGAATGCAACCCCAGAGTGCTGTCTCTTTAACGACATAATGGTTTATTTATTGCTGAGGACGGTTCGTGCATCCCTTCGCTTCTCGATGTGGTGCTCAGTCGATTTGTCTGAATCTCGAGTTATGTATAATGTATGGAGTTTGTATGGGGTTTGAATAAATGTGGTTTGATGAAATTGTTTGATGTATTAGTGATTTTTTTTGGTGAAAATTCATTTTTTAGCGAGATGGTTGTGATATGAATAAAGATTTGTGTCATTATACAAGGAATGTAGTTAGTTTACTGTTTAAGTATTTTGAATTTCGATCCACACTGCATAAAATGAGTAATTGCAATCGGTTCGACTTTGATACGTAATTATTTTTTTTATTATATGGACTGATCAAATAATTAACTTATTAACAAGATAATATAAAATTATTTGAATAATTTTTTTTTAATAAAAATATATTAATTTTCCATCTATAATATTTTACACGATAGATATTTATTTATAGACGATAATTTTTGTCTTTATTTTACAAACGATGAAATTCTGTTTTTTTTTTTTTAATATTATCTATTGAATCAAAATTTCATTTTCTTTTTCTCACAGGTGATGTTTTTTTTAAATAATTTGAGCTTTCATTTTCGATGGTGAAAAGCTTTTTCGTAAGATGAAAATTTTAATGGAGTGGAATTTTTATAAAATATCAGAATGAATTCATTTAAGTGTAGGGCTGTTTATCTCTTGTAACTTTGCTCTCGCAATATACGAACTCGGTGGAAAGTAACTTTCTTTTGTGAGTTATGACAGAAAATATATCAACATAATTTGTCTGGCCTTGTAATTCGCAAAGGCAACTCGTGGTAATTTTTTGAAAATTCATAGCAAAAAAGTCCCTAAATAATAATTGTATCATAAAAATATTTAACTACAAAAATGCATAATATTTGTATTTTAAACAATTTTTCATATATTCAATTATAAGTTTTTGTATATTCAATTGGAACTATTACATATGAATTTCGTATGAGAAGATAAAAATGTATATATCAAAACAATTCGAAACAGAAATTCAGTTTAGTTACATGAAAAAGTCACCCGGGAAAAATGGGAAAACTCGGATTATTCCCGCGAAAAATTGCGCACCGCCTCTGCCACCCTGCCTCCCCGATTCTTACAAATGGCAACTATCTGTCTGCGGATGAAATAAAAACATGCAGAGCTCAGTGGCGCCCTTCCGTTGGCGCCCTGTCTGCGATTGGTAGACCTGCTAGCTCCCGACTATTGCTGTCACCTGCGCGCCAATAATTTTCCGAAATAAAATCGCGTTTTTATTAGTGAACTTCGAACGGGGAACATCGTCCGTAAATTTTTAACGTTCCCAGTATTGATTCGGTTTGTGTATGATTTTGTTTTTCCGGAATATATTATATTCGGATTTTATGATTCTTGTACAATCGAGTCAATCGAAATATTATTTTTTAATAATTATATAGAAAGTTTTTATGATTTTGTAATAATCATCATTTTTTATAGAAATGCGACGAAGAAAACTGTCAAATATTTTGAATACTAAAAATCTTCCGTTATCAAAAGATTATTCATTTGTTCTTAAAAAAAATTACTTAACTTAATCAATTTGTATATCTATTAAAACTCAAATAATTTCTTGAATTTCTTGATCATTCCTCATCAAATATAGAATAATGAGTCCTCACTATACTTTGAGGGGCTCGGCAGTAAATGGTGCTAAGCGACATTTGTCACTTTTGGAGATATAAGAAAAACAGTTTACAAGCATTTATATGCAAATAAAACTAGGAGTAACCCAATATAGTACCTTCTGTCATCTTTTGAGAGAATGTGAAATTATTCATTAATTTATGTATTAAAAATACTAATTTTTGTAGTAAATAAAAGAAACACAATTTTAAAATTTTGGCGCTTGGCACTATTTACTACCGAGCCCCTCCTTTATTCAAATCGAAGTTTGATAAATGACCCATCATTTTCACGCACTCACGTGTCAACGGAGACACCTTTCGCTCGCCAATCAACCCGTCAAATCAACCATAAAACCCGAAATCCCATCAGCACAAGTCCGAAATAGAAAAAAGTGACCCCTGCTTCTAAATTTAACATTCGAATGGCTCGTAGTAGCGTGGAGAACGCAATCGTCGAAAATAGTCGGCAAAGTCGGGGGCGTGGTCCAGACCGCTGGCGCCATGCTGTATGGATTTTGATACAAAACTTCGCGAATTGCCACCCGCCACCTCGTCCTCATACTTCGGAGTATACCCTGGCCGGCTCCTCGTCCTCGGGAGGACGGAGATCAGCTCGGGAGGATGGAAAAGTGCCGGGTGCCTCCCTTTAAAGTCGCTCGGTTCGCGCTTTTGGGCGCGGTGTTATTTTTATTTTAATGGGTTGAGGTGTTCGATTTCGGAGCATGGGGATTTTCGTGAATGGTTACCGGTAATTGGTTTATAGTACGCTAGATTTGATTGCGCACTCGTTCATTGATCTCGTGTGAATGGTTAGTTAATATGGATGCGGTCGATGAAGATTCTAATTATAGTTTCAAATTATATTCGATAATATTATTTTTAATTGGATTGAAATTGAAAAACGTCGTTTTATATTCTGAAAAACATTGAAATATATAAAATAAAACTATTCGATACTAGGACCCAATGATTATTAAAGTTAATCGAAATATAGTATAGTTGTTAAGTCGTGATTGTAATCATAAAATTGAAGAATTTAATAAGAGATAACTTTTTTATCAAAATTCTTGGAAATCACGTTTCCTTATCATTTATACATGTGATTGAGAAAAACCCGGACATCCGAAGTTATCAGAAAGGCCATGTTCTTACATAAGCTACACACGTAACTTAAGATAACAACTGAAAAACATTTTTTTTACTAAATTTTCCGAACGACCGCATCCAAAAATTTCATATTTTCATTGAATCAACTACGGAAATATTATGATCCAAACATAAACCCACTCGAGGGCGAACGATCCTAATTATTGCGTATCTCAATTATATCGGCTTTCACATGGGGACATCCCGCATTCCGAAAATATTATTCCAAACTAAGTGCCCCCGTCGCACACATCCGAAACCCACCATCGACACAAACACACAAAACGCGAACCCCATCGTCTACAATCGATACATTTAATAAGTAAATGAAGCGCGACCCCCGAGCGCGTCCCGTGGCGAACGCGCTTACATGGGGGATGACAAATGTTTCACTTTAAGGAATCACAAGGGTCGGAAAAAAGCACCCTCCACTGTCGACGATGATGATGTCGTATCTAGGATGGATCTTGGTCGTCTTTCGGGTCGTGGGACGTGACTCCGCTTTTATCGCGATTGAATCTGTGCGGAAAGAATTAGCGTAACGCCATTTCGCGATTCGCGAGTTGTTTTTTTTTTAATTTTGAAAATTATTTTGATTGTGATCAAAATATTTTAGAATGTTTATAAAATATAAATGAATGATTTTTTAATTAATAAAAAAATTGTAATGTTTTTTTTTATTTGACGTCATATCGGTCAATTTAATAAGACAATTGCTTGACAGTTTTGATACTCTCATTTTTTATCGTTAGTGAAGGAATTTGGATTAAATATGAATCGCATAAACTAGTATTTCTAGTATTTTGTAAATATTAATTTTGATTTGAATAAGGGGAAGTTCGGTTATATTTTTTGTCGTCGATTTTAACGCGTTCGACATTCAATGGCGCGAATCACCCCACCGAGATCCATTACACGAGACATAAACATTGGTGCAATTAGCAATTAACACTTCAACTTCCCCCAATATGCAAATAGAATGCGTTAAAATAATTTTCATAGCCGGAACGCATTTATGGCGACATTTTATTGTGATTTTTTTTTAATGTCGAGTTCTCTGTTATTGTCGGTGTAGAAATATAATTTGAGTAATGCAACATTTTTAATTTTTTAATTTTAATTTTATAAGATTAGTTTTGATTTATTTAAAGAAAATATAAATTAATCAATAAATACATACTTATTATAAATATTATTTAATGTTGATAAAATCAAATAGATAGAAAAATGCTTGTAATGTTTCAATTTTGATTATTTTTTTAGAAAATTGTTTTTGTGATTGATGATTCAATAAATTTATCATAATAGATTAAATTTTTTGTAAAGTTGTATTGAATTTAAACAAAAATGAATTATTCCATACAAAACTGCAATGTATTTTCAGTGCATTTTTTTTTAGTTTTCAACTTATAAATAAACAAAGAAACAAAAATTAGTTTTTTTAACATTTGTAATCTCTTTTCATAATTTTCCTTTTGAATTTTGATTTCATTAATTCGATAATTGTACAGCGCATTCCTCATTAAATCCCCTATATATAATAGCGGATATCTGTCTGTCTGTCTGTCTGTCTGTCTGTCTGTGTGTGTATGTGTCACAATGA
>JAOXNN020000043.1:351257-367821 GCA_028571205.2 Hydropsyche betteni | reverse complement strand
GATATACAGTTGTTATATTTTATGATTTTTTTTAAGTGCAGTTTCTGTATGTATGGTAAATTAAAGAAATTTTAATTGTATTAAAAAAAAAATTTAAGAAAACTTAATATGTTTGATTTTAGTATCAATGACATGATTCGTTGTAAATATTAGAAGATTTATGACTATAGAACTTTTTAATATTAATTAAAATATGTCAATAATGTAATTTATTTATTTTTGTGCTAGAACATCGAAATATTGTTTTAGACTCGAATATTTTGAATGATTCCGTTTCTATTATAATATAAAATTCAAGAATTTATGATATATTTCTACGTATTAGAAGATTAATGACCATAAAATTTTATTATTTTATATCAATTAAATCAAATTGCAATATAGTACACTATTTTTCTTAAATTTCAAAATATTTCTAGATCCCTCATACATTTTTATGATAATAATTTTTTATTTCTAATACAGCATTTCACAAATCAAATTCAACCTTTTTTATAAATTGACTAGATATAAGTTTTATTCTATATTAATACAAATACAGCTTTTATACTTCAAATTCAACCTTATATAAATCAAATTCAACCTTATATAAATCAAATTCAGCCTTTAACAAATCAAAACCAACTTTTGCAAATGTATTTTTATTTTAATATTTTATGGAATTTTTATATAATACTTTTTTGTTAGAGCAACATGATCGTCCATAAAACAAAATTTTTCATATTAAATTAAATTGTACATGTCACAGTCCAAGTGTATATCAGTCTATGCATATTTGGATCAGTCATAAATAAAAATTATTGGGGGTTGAATTGGGTTAGATCAGGTTACATTGGGTTAAGTTTTTTTGGCAATTTCATTTGTTTTGATCGATGTTTTTGGATTGGACTAATAATATATTATATATATGAACTACGATATATATTATATATGAAAATTTATGGAAAATCACCAACTAAGATTATTAAAATCAAATTGTAAAATATATTTTACTTTATTGATTTTTGTTAAAAACGTTGTCATAACAATGGTCTTATAATATTACTAGTATATAGGCCCAATTTTAATAATATCGGCTGTGGATTTGTTAAGAAACGGAAAACGATAAAATGTGAAAACCCGATTGTGTGAACTCGAAATGTTTACCCGATTTGAATATTTAATATTTAATTAATGAAACCAGTTCATTTATTCATTATCATCATCATCATCATCATCATCATAAAAAAAAGTCGCGAGCGTCATCGAACAGACGGACAGACACACACAGAAATCCGCTATTATATATAGGGTATAGGGGATGTATATTATATTTAGGTATATGAAAATAATTATTTAAAAATCACCATCATTTTGGTATTGCCACAAAATAAAATAAAAAATCGAAAGCGAAGAAAAAATTATAAAATACTTTTTTTATTTACCGGAAAATGGTCAAAATTTATCCATAAATTGCCTAGCTATTATTCTGGTCATTTATCTGTAATCTGATTTCTGGCAATGGCCTCCCTAATCGATATGTTTAACAATAATTGATAAAATTTGTCATTGAGGAATCTGATAATTTTATAAAAATGAAAAGAAAGAAAGAGGCAACTAAATTTGCTATTTATTGATAAAACACAAAGAATATTTGATATTACATCATATTACATTGTTAAAAAAAAATAGTTCAATAATAACAGTCATTTATTTAGTTGAATTTATTTACAACTACTCTCAGTACCGATAACGCAGTTCTGAAAAACAAACACATGCTTTGATTAAAATTATCTGGAAAAGCTAATTGCATATATTAAAAAATATGTCAAAAGATTAAATAATCCTCAATAGGACCTGAATCATTCCTGGATCACTAACAACTAATTAATTTTGAATAAAGAAATTTTTATATCATTACACATACCTGCAACTCATAATCAAATACCCAATTTTCCCTGCATTTTAGTTCATATTTTTCATCAGGCACGCAAACATAAAACTTAGAACAGTTGATTTCATGTGGTACAAACGGTTTATCGGAAGTTTGACAAGTTGGCCTAATCGGTTTATTTTCACAATTTGCAATTGAAGGATCTTCACATCTCTATTATAAAAATAACGAATTAGACTGACAATGAGTATATACCGATAAATATATATAATTCATTATTTACGTCTGATTCAGGGTGAAAATGAAGTCCCAATGGACAACTAATTTCCGTCAATTTACCATATGAACAACTGTAATATTTAGAACAGTCTTCGTGTGGTAAATTCATGCTGGCTTCATCGACTGGACAATCTGGTAAGGAAGCAAGTTTCAATGTCCATGATGTTCCAATCATAGAGATAAGTAATAAAAATATTTTCACTGAAATATCATGAAAACGAGATATTTACGTATATGATAAAAAAATAAAAAAACGTATTTTTATTTAAAAAAATCTCACCAAATTGCATCTTGTACAATATTGAATATGTCTTTAATAGACAAAAGATAGTTTGTCACTAAATGCAGTACACCGTTTTAAGCAAACGACGGATAAAATAATAAAAGATTGTCTGATTATTTGCAATAACAAATCGTCATGTTTATATGTCGGGATTATAAGTTGAATCATTGATTCGTCTTTATGTTTGCTGATCAATCATGATAAATGTAGATCAAAACAGGTTTAATAACAAATAAATATTGACAAATAATAAATTAAACTTTTGAGGAAAACGAGCGGACGTGAGAAATTCAATGAAAACACAATTCATTGAATTGAAAACTAATTATCTGTATGACTTATTGGCTCGATTAAATACAGTGAAACCCCCATTTTACGTGCCCCGAATTCGCGTTTTCTCGCTATTTGCATTCAATTGACTATACATTACTAATTGACTTGTAAATCAACTATTACATTGTTTTCCCTCTAATAACATTTTTTGTTAATCTCTTCAAAAACGTATAAGTATGATTTCACTGTATGGTAATTAATATAAATCGACAATCAAACTCTTTTTTTTGCAGTGCGATATATTGGTTTAACGAATCAAACAATTCTGGAAAAATACGTTGATCAATAGGATATGACTTATTATATAATCTCGTTGTAAAATTCATATTGCAATATTGATTATAATGAATGGTTAAGTCGTAAATCGTTATTAATGTTCGATATATTGAAGTATCTTACTTTATTAAAATTTTCTGCGATATGTAGATATTATATTTACAAAGTAAGTACATTATGTTTAGAAAAATATATTTCATTTAATTTTAAAGATTTTAACAATACAACTAATATTTTATAACAATAACTATTTTGAAACTACTATTTTATACAAATAATCGTATTACACCCAGATAATCAGGTCTTCACTCCAATCTTAGAAGCTGTGCAACCATTACTCGAAATATATTCGCATACCTGAAATCGCAAGACAAAAAATTTAAACATCAAATCAAAATTATCGTGCAAATTAAAAAAACGCTGTTTCATACTTTAGTAATTGGATCAAACTCTGTCCCGTTAGTGCACTGAAATACTTGTGCAATACCATTTAAACAATTGTAATATTTATCGCAATCTTTCTCGTTAGGGATGAATCCTGTAATTATTTCGGAACATAAATTAATAGGGATTTGTTGAGAGGAATCTGTGGTGTTGTTGATGATGACTGCATTTTCGTTTGGATTTAGAGAAGTGGGTTCTTCGGTAGTTGCTGCTTCAGTTGAAATTTCAGTAATGGTGAATTCTGTGCTGGTTGATATTGGATCAAACCAATAATCAGGATTGTAATTATTAGGTAAAGTTATTTCAGTATTTGTCGTGGTAATTGGTTCATTCGTGACGTAATTTTGAGATTTTGAAGTGCATCCAGTTGTAGTAATTGTTTCACATTGCTATAATAATAAATTTAATCTAAAGATCTTTATACGATATAGGATTAAAACCGATAAAGTAAAAATCGGAATTATCTCGTATATCTTTTTTTCACTCACAATCAGATTATAAGAAAAAATGTACTTACACTTTTTTCAGAATTGTATTCGGTGCCAGGTTCGCAAACCATTATTGTTAAAACTCCATTGACACAAGAATAAAATTTCGAACATTCAGATTCATAAGGAAAATATGATGTTTCCGTTTGACCAGAAGGGCAATTTGGATCGAAGGCGCTTAGCAATTGTTTATTGACGCAACCTTTCAATTTCATAACTTGACATTTCTGAAAGTGTTAAATGGATATAGTGATATGAAAAACTGATGATATATATTCCGATATGTGTTTATGATTATATGAGATTTCAATGTAACAAATAAACTTACGTTTGAGCTTTTGTCAAATTCATGTCCTTCTTGGCATTGTCGCAATCTGTACACTCCATTTTCACATTGATAATATTTTGTGCAATCGACAGGATGGTAAATTTTTTCTATCGTTTTTTCTAAGCAAAAAAATGCCGAAGATGTGCCAATTGAGAAAAAAATCAAAAGAAAATTGCTAGCTGAAACTTACAAATATACAATTAAATGTTACTTGAACGTTATTTTGTTGAAGTAGAATCATATGATCTGATATATGCTTTATTCTATCTAACACGTAATTCCAAATAATATAATAATACTACTTTGTGAATGCATTCACCATGATTAGATAATTGCATTACAAAAATTATGACTAATTATTGATAGAAATAAAGTTTATCATACCATTATTCATTGTTTTTCGAATACGTTATGCGAGTACGTGCTTAGCAAAAAAATAGCGTGAAATGACTCAATGTTGAACAATCCAAATAACTATTTAAAGAAATTTTTGTCTTTTTAAAACAAAAAAGAGGTGATAAATTTTTCCTAACTCAATAAACATGTCGAAAAATTGATTTTATTTTTATAAATATGACAAGTTAGACTAATATTTCATTTGTGAATTGAAATAAACTACAAACATCAGTAGCGATAAATAATGATAATAATATTTAACAATAATAATATTTAATTTACATTATTTCATAATAAATTGTAAGTATTTTATTATAAAAAGGATGAACTTCGAATTTTCATAAATTGCAAAAAATAACAATTGAAATTATCGTTATTATACGTCACAATCTTTAGATTTTTGTACTCGATCCACAGACCATCACATTCTTGAAATATTTGATTACACCCATCAATCATCCAACTCGACACAATAGAGCATCGAATATCAAGAAGATTTCATCTGATAAAATTAAATATTTCATTATTCTGAATCACTAAAAACAATATCGAAAGTCTAACGGATATTGCCAAACCGATAACATGATACACATCGAGTTTTTTATTATTTTCATACCACCTGCAATGAACGATTCCTTCATTAATATATCATCAAAGTCGCAGTTTTCCAGACGCGATATAAAATCTATAAAATAAAAACTATTCATCCGATATCGCATAATGTTTTTTTTTTAACTACACAAGAAGAGTATTGATTGCGTTTGTCATATTGCGGCTTTTCCCGTCCCCGTGTGGGCGTGTTGGCTGCACTGCGCATGTTCCCGCCAACCAATCGAAAAATCGAAACGGAAAAGCCTAGGTGGAGGGCGCCGCCCACCGCCAGGACACATCTCCTTTTAAGGAAATTTCTACGGTTCTCGAATAGTCCTGCCCATCTTTGCAATGTCATATGGTTATGCTTGTGTTTGTGTTGGTTTTGGGCGTTTCCTATTCGCTGAAAAATAAAAATTGTCGCCTGCAAGGATTTTGTGGTTATTTTTTTTATTTTTAAATCAAGGCTTTTAAATTCTTTAGATACGTTTTCTTTTATTTTTTCAAAATGAAAAAATATAATAAAAATGTATAAATTATTTATTTTGTAAGTTAAAATTATATAAAAACTCCCTTAAAATTGGAATACGGGTTTAGCATGAATATTATAATCATTTCGAAACTACGGTTGAGTATTTGCATAATTCATTCAATTTACTATTATGTGATAAAATGAGCTCATCGAGAAAACTCTTCCGCCATTTTGAAATCTTACGAGTGTTTTATAGCATAATATAAAAAATATTTTTATAATAGTAGTTGGGGAAAATTAATTTCGTCACAGATATAATATTTAGTGGAAAATTAGTTTTTTTTTTCGGTAACTTGAATGCTCGATTAAACTCTTTGTTTTTATTAAGATCCTTTTTCTGCTTATATCCCTAACAATATTTATAATATTTCAATTTCTAGTTAAAAATAATGTTTTACCATTAGTAAAAATTAAGAAACAATTACCATTGACAAAAAAAAAATAATAAGAGATGGTATTGCAAAATTGATTTTGAAAAAAATTGAATTTACGATACTTTGAGATAGAAATTACACACCGTCAAATTATTTTATGAAAAACAAAATGGTCGTTTACGGGTATGAAAAGTAATAAAATCATTTTATGTAATCGATCGATTCAGTCCGACAAAACGTAAATTTTTCATTACTTCAAATCACATTGAACATTTTCGATCTTTCAATCAATTAATCGATATGATCATCGTCATGATTACATAAATTGAAATTGTACGCTGAACAATTTTATTTTGGCCGCATTACATAAGTTTATTAATAAAGTTCATATTTTGAGAATTCATAAGTTATGTCATGAAATAGTCTATGTATTTATGAAAAGCTAATTTCAAAAATATTATGTAACGCGTCATATTCGCGAGAGTTTAATATGCGAATACTTTTACAGAAGAACATATATTATTATATAATATATATTATATTTCTTCCATCTCAGTCGTATATATTATTTACTAATGTTGTAATATCAATAATAATTAAAATACTTGATACGTATGATACAAATTTTTTTTAAAGTTATTAAAGTTCAATGATATCGATAAATAACTATTGCAATTTTCGGTCAATTTAATAAAAAACCATTCAAAATCATAAGTATTACATAATCAAATTATTTTATTTTTATTAAATATTGATATTACAACTATAATATACGTTGACACCAAAAATAATAAAATTTTTGGGAAAATATACTTTACACGCTGATGGGTGTTATTTTTCTTAAAATTTTCTATGAAGAAAATAATCTATAAAAAATTTAAACATTTATTTTAAAATTTTTTTTTTTTAATAATATTATAAGTTTATGATTTCTGATAATTCAAAATAAGAACATGCTAATTATTATGTATTGTATTTCATAAATTAACTTGAATAATAAGAAAAAAATCGTGAAATATAGAAACAAGATTAATTAGAGCAAATATATTTTATTATATTGTGATATATTTTACATAATAGATGTAGATCACAATCAATAGACGAATGTAATATATATTTATTCATTAACCATATAAATACCTGAAATAGGAAGAATTGTAAAAATGGAATGTATTTGTCAACAGAATGAAAAACCACAATCGACATGAAAATTAATTAAAAAAATATAAACAGTAATGCATGTATTTATTTCATACAAAAAATTATGAGATCCATTTTCATTGCTTATGGACTTATAATCGAAAAAATTCAAACTAACAGTAATAATCGGAAATTTCTATAGAAGGATATAGATATGTATAAACAGATTCTGAAAAGTAAACGAAGATTCTTTTAATGAAAACATATAGCAAAGATTACTTTATGAAATTACAGTTTAAAATAATAAACAAGCTACACAGAATGTTTTTTGAAGATTTTAAATATTCATTTATATTTATATTATTTAATAAAAGACATAAATATCAGGTGTAGCCATAGGTTATTCGATTGAGTGTAATTTTCTTATGATTTTGAAATTGAATTTTTGTGATGAAAAATAATTATATTTGGAAATTGTATTAAAATACTCCTTGTCAGTGTAGTATGTACTTTTATAGAAGAAAAAATTTGTAAAAATATACAAGTTAGAAATCCCTGATATATATGGATGATAGAAATTGACAATTGACCTTAAATTTTATTGCACAGCATGTTAATTAACATTATATAAATATTAGTGATTTATTCATATTTGTATAAAAATCTTCAAAATTTTAACTTTATATGTGTGTAATGCACAATATTAATTTAAACTTATTCAAAAAACGATATCATTTTGAATATTTTTTAACATCTTCACCTTTCTTCTTGAGACTCTCTGATTTGTTCGCATACATTAATGTCGGTCTACACAAACTGACAAGATCTGAGGACGACTTCTTTTTCATTTTCTCACTTTTCTTTTTGGACTTATCATAATTACTGTCGAAAATATCAGAATCATGTTTAGAGACAAAATTGCTAGTTAAATGTATAACACTTTCAGCATATTCATAATCCATCGACTGATCCGATATATCTTGGTATCCTGAAAGCATACCTAGAGACTTTCCACATGTTGGATTTTTTTGATAGCTAGATTTCGATTTTGATTCATTTGCAGTTTGGCTTTCATTTGCGGCTTGAGATATGTTAGGTAAAATTTTAGGAGCAAAAGGCTTTTGAACATCATGAAGATCTTCATAATCTTGATGAGTTGAACCTGGGTAAAGGGAATTGATTACATTGGTCGCCATTGATATAGGTGTTGACAAAAAACTCGAGGAATTGAGTTGGTTGTGATTTTTTTCAATAGAGAAATCTGGATTAAAATACGTTCGGTGGTCAACTACTGGTTGTCCAGTGATAGGTCAGAATTTCAAATCCTGTAATAAATCAAATAATTGTTTTGGTATGTACAAAATATAAGAAAAATAATATTATTATTGTATTATTGTTTATATCAAACAAAACTTTAATTAAATAAATGCAAGGTATATGTTGAGTACAAACCTTTATAGCTTGCGGAAGATCGGGAAGTTTCATATCTTTGATTTGTTGAGGAAGATTCATACTCTTAACAGCAGATACTGCTCTAGCAGGTGCCGCTGATAATCCAGCCTGAAATTATAAAATTATAAGAAAGTGATAATAAAAATAAAAAATAAACAAATTTCGAAAAATTATTATGAAAAGACCTCTTGTTTTTGCAATTTGTTTTGCTCTTCAATTCTAGCGAGTATATCTGCCATATTTGTTTGCAGCACCATTCCACCCATTACTAATTCACTAAGAATGTGATGTACACTATCTGCATGAAAAATTAAATCTAATTCACAAACGTTTTCAAAACATTTGTCTAAAGTTTCAACGAAAACCTGAAAATTAAAGACAACTGTCTAATTATTTGCAAGCATAACATTAAAATAATCTAAATAATCATATAAAATCATACCTGAATTAAATCTAAAATCCCAAGTTCACTCTCTGAAGAATCCACACAAAAAACAAAATATAAGGTGGCATAATGTCTATAAATCAATTTGTAATCAGATCCCCCAATCAAGCTAAAAAATGTACAATAACAAAATTATAAGGTTTCATTTTATGAATACATATATAATCAAACATACCTTCCACCCTCCAAAAAATTGCAAACATTATCATCGCGTTTCGACACTAATTGAAACGTTTCTTTGATTATCTGTTGTTGCATGTCCTCATTCTGAAAAAGATGACAATTCATTTCAAAAATCACCATATGGTCAAGTTCATAAATGAAATATTTGATCTCGAAATGAATCACACATTACACGAAACTATAATTTGACACGAAATCAATCATTCAACAATAATCAACAACGATAAAGATGGATGAGAAAACGAAAAAAATGTACATATTTTCTGATAATACTCACGAAATATTGATAAAATTTTGACAATCTCGGTTTGCCATGGTTGTTAAAAACCAATATCGCTTTAATCATGGTGTTTGAAAAGTAACACGCAAGGTTTAGGGTCAATCAGAAACCATAAAGCCGGACAGCTGCGGTGATACGTCAGTCACTTGGTTGTCGATTGACAGATGGCGGCCGTAATAACTGCAAATACGTCCAACAACTAATCAATAATAATTCAAGAAAATATAGATTTATTCAGAATAAAATACCATAAAAGTATTTAATGTTCAACAAAAAATTACTATCTAAAAGATGTTTTAATAAAAAAATTAAATTATTATTTTTATTATTTAATTAAAATGGTTTGATTTTTAGACGTTTGTTCAAAAGAAAATTGTACATATGACATTAGCACACATCGATAATAGCATACGTGACCTTACAATACTGATGAGTGTAAAATTTCGAAATAATATGATTGAAATCTATATATATAAAAATGGATGTTGGTATATATATACATATATATCTGTTTGTTTGTTTGATGCCGTGTCACTCAACACCGTTCGACCTATGGTCATGAAAATTGGCACGTATATGTATTTTTTTGTGGAGGTTCTTGTATCATTAAAATAGAGTGACCATATTTCCCGGAACCCAAAACGGGATGGTCCGTAAAAAAATGTTCCACCATCGACCGATCACCATATAAAAATTAATTTGATTTAAAACACCGGTTCCCGAGCAACACCGGGTACTACCGCTAGTAAATTATACAGCAATTCTCTGATCATTTAACCATTATGTGTAATATTATAGATCTCCAATTGTCCAAAACGTATCATTTGGGCAAATGACTGATCATCAATTCAAATATTTTTTTGTATTTATTTATATTTTAATAAATTTGGGTGTTGGTATTTTAAAGCATCTTCGGAAAAAATAAAATATAATAAATTTTTCATATACGAAAACAAATTACATATGTGGCAATGTTATGATAGAATCTATGTATGAATAAAATAAATAAATTTGATAGGATGAATAAAAAAATATACTTTTAGTTGAGATCCTTTATTGACAAAAATTGTAAAAGCATCGAAAAACATGTAAATAAAGGCACTCAATTTTTTGAATACTTAATTAACATAAAATATGTGTATAACAATCATTTCTGAATCTTGACATAACTCGGCTGTGATAAATCAGTCTTATAAATGTTAGTTAAAAACTCATGCATATTTAAGATATACATGCATATATAAAATACTTATGTAATAATGATTATATTTCGAAAATGTCATTTTTGTATGAATTCAATCATTTTTTTCTGATTGTTACACAATACTAAAGGATATTCCTAATTTTGTATACAATGTTCAGAATATTTGGTATGTTTCTTATTGCTAATGATAAAATGTGTAAATCGTGATCTATCAAAAAACTTGGCATCAAAGAGTATATTATAAATTACAATATTATTTTGAAAAATGTATTGCTTGTTATTTTTACACGATAATATTTATATAATATTTCATCATGAGATTTTTTATGTTGACATATATAGTATTTTTAAGCATATTTTCACATATATGAAAATGCATTTCAGAAAAACTAAAATAATGAGAAACAAACATCAGACCTGTCTAAATACTGAGTTAATACAAACAAAAGATTTAATACAAAACACCAGACTTCATAAAAATAGGTAAAAAGTAATATAAAGTAATACTTAATAATTAATTATGTATTTCACAAAATGATAATTGTCTTTTAGATGTGATCAGAAATCATATGAAAAACATACACAATATTATTAAACATGAAAAAGTAAAACAATATCATAAAAATATGTAAATATATCTAAGTAAAATAGAATAAATTATGAATATAAATAGTAAAAAATAACTATAAATATAAAGAATCATGACAATTATTAATATTATTATATTAATATAAAAAAAGTAATAGTATGTTAGCACTGTTAAGTACATTAATCAATAGTTTTGTGCTAATACAGTTGAAATCACAGAATTTGTACATACAAATAAATAGATACAAAAAAATCACAACACAAATACACATGTATTATGATTTTTATATAAAAAAAATACAAACTCTGTTCACAACAAAACCTTTAAACCTGCGCAATGTCGACAGAATCAGCCAACATCGCAGCCGCCCTGGCTACGTCCCATTCGCACCCATCTAAGGCTACAGAGCATTCGTGCAAAGTCGGACTATCGAGCCCCATTAATTTCAGTTTTGCTACTTTGATAGCGCGGTGAACGTTCCAGGAAGCGCAGTCCAGGGCTAGCAAACATGCTTCAGGAGACACTTGTTGATTCAATACTTTGCACATAATGCGAACTTCATCAGAATCCGTGCCGCGTTGACGACCGCAAGGTTTTTGGTCAGCGAATTCAAGCAAATCTTCAACGGAGACTCTATCGGGAGAGTTTTTCATTAAGTTGTTAGTTTCTAGTGGATCGTCAATAGATAAAATATTTTTGTCGTTATCAAAAATATTATTTTTTGTATGATTAAAATTGTTTTCAACAAATGGAAATTTTTTTTGGAAATGTGCTGGGTTCATCGAAGTTCCTATTATGTCTTGAGAAAACGGTGACGGGACTGGTTCGAAAGAAATAAAAGGGTGCGATGATGAACTTGGACTATCGTCAATGAAATCCAAATCCACGTTTTCATTTAAGGATAAAGCAAATCCTTCTCTGTTTCCAGATTTCATCAAATTATGTCTGTGACCGAAGCTTTCAGTATTAAAAGGAGATTCAAATATATTTGCCTTATTTTCTTTGATGTTAGCGTTAGATTCAAAATCAAAACCATTTGTCGCTCCATCACAACAATCTGTAGAGTTGAAATTATTCTCTAACTGAGCTTCGAAATTTAAAGAAGGCGTATCAAATGGATTTAAGCTGGTAGTAGGAAAATCATTGATAACGTTTTCGTACGGATTTATTCCAAAAATATTGCACCCTTGATTTTCCGTTGTTTCCTGTGAAGGTTTATCCAAATTTTCATTTAATATGTTTTTTGTAGAAATATTTGAAGGCTTTTGAATGTTATTAGAATCATTGGGAGATTGAAAAAGTGTTGTTTCATTATTAGAAAATATGTTTCGGTCGATCAAAACTTCATCTTGTACAATGAAAGGATCTGTAACTAGCGGATGTATGCGAATGTGCCTTTTGCCGACATCTAAATGTTTTGTAGGGTCTTTAGGTGGTAAAGGTATCGGATTAGGATTGTTTTTTGAAGTTGCTGCGTCTGGCATATCCACAGAAATCAATTCTTTATTGCATTTTGATACGACAGACTGGTTTCCAAGAATGTTTTTATTCGATACAGATATGGAATTATTTGTTTTAGAAAAAGTACTTTCCGGTTTAAACGTTTTGAATTTGGTTATTTCTGTTTCTGGCACACAATCAAAAGTAAATTTGTTCGAGGAAATTGCATCATTTGAATGTAAAAATCCCATATGGTTTTGATTTATTTTTAGAAATGTATCTGGACGACATGGTTGTTCTATTAAGCTTTCATAAGCCAATTTGCTTTCTTCAGTCAAACTTGTTTGAATATCAGGAACACTTTGGGCTTCTTGGCTAAAGTTTCGCTTTTCTACTTTTCCATTATGAGAATCAGATCCTTTGTTGGACTTTTCAGAATTATTAGAATTTGAATGACTTCCAACTAATGGAAATCGAAAAGTAAATTTGTAACGTTCTACTGGTGAAGTAGGTGTGCGTGGTGGTTCGTCTCTTTCTAAGTCAGTCATAGATTTTACCGTCAACTTATTGGCGAGTGCAATAGCCGAATCGAGAGTTCGTTGATCATGAGCTGATATTGGTTTAACAGTAGGTTTTTTTTTCGATGTGAGAGAACAGCTATTAATCTTTGAACTAAGTTCAGCAAGTTCATTTCGATGATTAGCATGGATAGAATCTTGATTATTCGAGATTGGTTTTGTTTCATCGTAGCTTTTAAACATAAGTTCCATTTCATCGAGTAATGATTGCCCAAAGTCAGAAGGCCTCTGTTCCTCATCGTCTGAAATTTCCTGATAATCATGCAATTGGGTATCAGATTCACCATTTTGAGTGTCATCAGTTTTACAAGAATCCGAATTTGACATTTTAGCAATAGGAAGTATTGAATCGTCAAAAGAATTTTTGCTTTCTTTCTTTTTGGGCCATTTGAATCGAGATATTCTTTTTTGCAACGATAGTGTATCGAAAGAAAAATTGCTCACAGACGGCTTATGGCCCATTTCCACATTACCATATTCTCTATTTAACGAACTACTTTCAGTTGATACAATATCAGTAACAGCTGTATCGTTCATATCTGATTTTGAAGTTTCTCTTAATAACAGAGAATGCGTACCATTATTTCCAGTGAGATGTGAAGGAGAGTTCGGATTGATTAGCGGTGTTTGTTCCAAATCTTCTGACGGTTTATATGGAGTAACGACTTGTCGGGGCAATTTGTTGTATTCCAGAAACGAAACATCACCAAAATATGCACCATCTAGTCCTACGTGACCAGTGTGTTTTACTTCTCCTTGAGGTGCTGATATCATGTCACTACGAAGTTTTCGTCTGGTAATGGTCGAACGCTCTTTATCGTTTCTTATCAAAGAACTACGTAAACTAACACCCAATAATTCACTTGGAGGTTGAGAATATGGATTCTTTGTACCAGCTGACGGTAAGCTAGGTCCCAAGTATGAAACAGTATTCAAAGGATTAAATATTCCTGTAGTTCCATTATTCAAGGCGCCTTTCCAATGAGAAGTAGAAAAACTTTTATCAAGCACTGTAATAACATCACCGATTTTGTAATTGAGTTGGTCTGGCTTTTTAGTTAATGGATCTAAATTACTCGATGCGGCTGCCTGTACTTGTTCTGGTTTACAATCGGGTAATATTTGTGATATTTCAGTAAATTTGGGTCTTTTGCTGGGATCATGATTCCAACACTTAAGCATTAAAGAATAGTATTCCCGCGGGCAACATTCAGGCTGCTCCAGGCGTTGATAATTCGGAGAATCAATTGCAACCAATATTTGATGGCCAGAAAATGCTGCCCATGGTTGAAAACCATAAGAAAACATTTCCCAAAGTGTAACACCGAATGCCCAAACATCGCTCGCCGACGTAAATCTTAAATAGCTTATACATTCTGGAGCACACCATGCGATCGGCAATTTGAGATTAACATTGAAATTTGTTTGATAATAATCTTTCCCAGCACCGAGTGCTCGAGAAAGCCCAAAATCAGATATCTTCACTCTATTTTTAGTAAAAACCAAAACGTTACGTGCTGCTAGATCTCTATGAATGAGCCGTTTGTTTTCTAAGTACGACATACCTTCACATATTTGAAGCGCAAAATCACACAGAGTTAAAATGGGAAAACTAGACCTCAAAGATACCTCTTTTAAACATTCGAGCAAAGATCGTAGAGGTGCCAATTCAGTAACAAGCATTAACGAATCTGGATGCAATACAACACCATATAATCTAACAATACTTTTATGATCGATATCGTGCATAATCGCAGCCTCTTTCAAAAACTCCATAGCATTCGTATGCATTTGTTCGCGATACAAGCACTTAATAGCAACTTGAATACCGTGCCCACCGTTCGTCCATACTCCTTGTTGTACAACACCGAATTCGCCCGTACCTAATTCTTTATTAATACAAATATTCTCAGCAGGAATTATATGCTTGTTGGCAACTCTACTCAAACCATCAGAAGCAGAATCCGATTTAGACTCGGGAGATTTATCATCGGGGAACATCGAAGATGTAGCATCGTCTCGCCTAGCTGGGCCTAACAGTCGTTTTATTTTGGATAAGTAATTTTGAGGATAATACTTAACGAAAAACTTCTTGAGGCGTCTCTGTTCGGGGCGAGACATGCCCAGCTGGGCGAGATCTTCGTCAGTGACATATTTCAATTGAGAAGTCTTCTGGATCTTCAGATCCGACTTGAACGAGTCGTAATACTGCTGAAGCTCGGCTTCGTTGAGAAACTCGAACAAGCCGATGCTGTTCTCCATGACGGCCAGACAATAAGTAAATTTCTATTTTTGGAAGACGCAACACGGCCACAGCTAACGCCCACTCGGAGGATATTTCGTGACGAGAATGAATCGCTGTTAAAGGACACTGTTTGCGTCGTGTTGCTTATATCTAGAGTAGGATTCCATGTTTGGGATCAACAAAAGCGCCGAAATAAGAAGAAAAGTGCACAACTGTCAAAACACTCAGCCGCCATGTTGGCGCACCGTCGTTCAAGTTTGCAACTAACTCATAATACGTTCATGTTCATTTATGCAGGCCTTCGAAGCGCATTTCTTTTTCGTTACGGTTCAAAAACTATATATGTATATTTAGGTACGGTTCCGGTTTTCGGTTCAGTTCCGAAATAAAAAAATACAATTTAAATGGTCAGAATTTAAATACAATTTTGATCAGAATTTTTTGCCCATTTATCAGATTTTTTTTTAAATTGGTCAGAATTTCAATCATGTTTCGGTCAGAATGTTTTGGTCAGAATTTTAATCAAAAAGGTCAAAATAGATATTGAATGGTCATAATTTTAACAGGGTTTGTCAGAATTTATATTAAATGGTCAGGATAATATTAAGAACCCTAACCTAACCTAACCTAACCTATTCTAACCGTTTCGTTATTAAATTCTGACCATTTATTATTTTATTCAGACAATTAATCATTTTATTTTGACCGTTTTTGATTAAAATTCTGACCATTTAATTTTGTGTCAAAAAAAAAAACGTGCACTTACAAAAACTGATTTACAAAAATTCCAAAAAATATTAAAAAAAAAAAA
>JAOXNN020000043.1:327899-346657 GCA_028571205.2 Hydropsyche betteni | reverse complement strand
TCCAAAACAAACTCAAAACCCACCTGACTCATAACAACATCTCCCAACTCATATACACCTAAAATCGCTCTCATACTACCCTAAAACTAAGGCCAGACGCACACTTGTGATTTAGTCATATGACATATGCGCGCAGTTCAACCCAAAACAATGTGTTCCATTTTCGATCGCGCGCGACTGAATCACCAGTGGGCGCCTGGCTTTATATCTATTAAAAATATAAGGTAGGGAGGCGAGGAAAAAAAATCTTAATTTGGGGAGGTGCAGTAGCAAAAAAATCGGAAGCCGCTGCGCTAAAATATTCTTGCCAATTGCAACATTTTCAAATAATTATTCATCATCATTTTCGACCCTTTTTTGTGTTCACTGCAGGATAAGGTCTCCCCATCAAATATCGGGGGTCTAGGCTATAGGTATACTTTATCCGAGAGCCAACCTCGCATTGAAAACAAATAAATAAATAATTATTCAAAAGTGAAAAAATCGTTCAAAAACAACCATACAAATAAAAAAAAACAAAACGAACAATCAAAAGTTAAACACGCTCCCAAAAGAAAATGGCCCGAAAACGAGCACACGCTACGACCAAATACGTGTTTGCATTGCGGAGGGTGCGGGGAAGCGCGGGGGGCGTCGCGGTACGCCAGTGCTAGAGCGGCCGTGCGTGCGGACGGTTCATGCGTCGCATTTCGTAGTGCCGCTGCGGCCGGCGCCGCCCCCATGCCGGCGGAACGGTCACCGCGGCCCCTGCCCGCCCCCCCGCGGCCCCTCGTCGTGCTCCTCCCGCTGCTCGCCCACCTGCTCGCCCCCGCCTCAGGTAACGAGAAACGCACGCCCCCGCATCCCCTCGCTCCTCGCTTTCGCCCCCCCCTTCTGTCCACGTCCTGTCATCTTTCGCGCTCTGAACGCTAATTTCGGGATATTGTGGCGGGATGTCGGAATGTGTTTAACGTTGCGGAGATAAATCGTCGATCGGCTGTCACGTTGTGAAAATCTCGTTTGTAAACAACGCCTTTCGCGTCGCGCACTTTTTGTGAGAGTTTGCCGATTGTTTTTGTTGTAGGAATGTCAATCGGTTTGTTTTTTTTTTTTGTGATATTTAAGTGTGCACGTTTAATTGGTCGTTTTCATGGTTGGATGTTGATGACAGTCTGTCGGTTTCGATGGATCGGATTCGATGGGGACTCGTCGCTTTGACCCATATTTATTGTTGTTTTCGAGACGTAAAGTTGTCGAATGTCATGGCTAGACACGCGAACAATAAACGTAAATTTTCTGCGCGGATCGTCTCTTGCGTATTCTTTCAGAAGCCGAATCACGAAGCCTGCTTTGAATTTCAATTTTGTATATGACCGTTTATTAAAACATCTGATCGAATACCGACGATATCACCGATAATTGATTCCAGAGCTTTCATCTACAAAACGCGACTCAATCGTCGTAATTTGCAGGCAATTACAGTATAATTATTTTCTATTCATACCCAATTACCCAATCATACCGTGTTCTCCCGAAAATAAGACCCGGTCTTAGTTTTGTACCCAGAAATCGTGCTAGGGCTTATTTTCGGGAAAAAAGTTCGTGCATATGAAAATTTGCACTCCTCGTAGGTGCATGTGATATCTCATTCAACAATGATTTGCTTATAAATAAATAGTTCAAATGCTTTTTTTTTAATGCAAAGTTTTAATCAATGAAAAAATCACAGGTTCAGAAATCAAACAAAAATATGCGAATATAAGTTTTATCAAAAATTTAACAGATTAAACTACATGAAATCAAATTAAAAAATATATATTTGTAATAAATCTTAATTTTACGTACAGAGCACCGAATCAGAACCACCGTGATAACCAGTCACAATTATCCCATTGTCGGACATTTCCTCACTAGGTCTTATTTTCGGGATAGGATTGAAAAAAATCTTAAAATCACGGTATGACTTATTTTCGGAGGTCTTATTTTAGGAAGAACACGGTACATCATTTACTACGAAAAAATAAAATTTCAACAAATTTCCCCACATCGCAGAACTTTCGATTGCCATTTTCGAACAACACCGATCCATCTCACTAAGAATCGTCACATTTCAAAAAAAAAACCATTCGAAAAACCTCCCGATGCCGAAAGCGCGCCGAATCTTCCGACGCGGCTTTTCAGCGTTCCCGAAGAGGGTACGAAAAACCGAGAAAACCCGGCATTGTTGTATATTATTGTGTATCGGTGCGGCATTGTCGGTCCATTGGTCTCGCACGTGATCTCATTTCAGTTTTGTTCTTGATTGAAAACGTCGCTTTTGTGGAGCCGCTTTTCAGGCACGTCCTGCTCTTCCCGGACGCTGAATCTTTCTCGGTTCTAAAACGGTTTTCGAGTATTGAATCTGTTTTGTCGCTTGGAGTATGCGAGGTTTTGTATTATTCGATTCGAATATGTCGATTGATGTGTTGGATGTTGGACAATGTACGTGGATGGATGAGGATCACCTCTTCGTGAGGTATTTGATCTGATTTGATAATGAATTTTTAGTTTGAGATACTTTTTAGTTGTTGAATAAAGAAAATAAGCGTAAATGTTTATTAATATCGGAAAGGTTTTATCTTATAGATTGCACATGACTATGCGTCGATAACGCGAAGCTTGATCTTTTTCCTTATACGATAAAATGAAATTGATTTTAAAATACATAGTTAAATATTGATTTTTTCGATGGAAATAATTATTCACTCTTCCATAAACTTTCACAAAATCGCGACTAATCGAACTTTTCGATTGAATTGCTTTTTTGTTTATAATCTTTCAAATAAGTAAAATTTCAAAAAAAAAATCTCTATAAATACGTTGAAAAAAATACACTCATTATTTCGGTACAACGAAAATTAACTTTTCAATTCGACGCTTTTCGCACCGCAAAATGTTAAAAAGTTGAACGTCCTTTTCAGTACGACGTTACATCGAAAAAAATAATACGTATACGAAAAATCGCTTCGAAATTTTCGACATCGACACGAGACGACATAAAAAGGTTAACCGCAAACTTTTTACAAGGTGCAATTTTCCATTTATATATTTCTCGTATTTTTTTTTTCGTTCATCACAAGCGAGTTTGGATATCGGGAGCTTTTCTCTCGAAAACTTTTTCGATCGTTTCGAAATTTCCAAGCATTGTGCTTTACGTGCGTCTTTCGGTTTCATGCTCGGGCGGGTTCTGAAAGACAAAAAAAATAATAATACATAAGAAGAATATGGCCGGTGGAGAATAAATAAAAAATAGAGCAGGTGTTCTCGATATGCTGATCTCGCAGGGGCGATGTGCTTTTCTATTTCTGTGTTCCTCTCGTTTGGTTTATTGCTTGCAGTCGGGGTTCAACAGTCTCGGAAAATGGAATATTCTCTTGGTATGTTGCAGTAATTACGGCACAATGTAGTCGAGGACTTTTCATGGGATGTGTGAGGTTTTCGGTCGTTGATGGTTGTTTGTATGGTAAATTGCGGCGATCGGGCGATGGATTGTTGTCGTAATTGATGGAAAGAAAACATTGTAATTGGTGAGCAATCGTGTATTTTTTTTTATCCTGGAAGGTTTCTGTATCATTAAAATCATTTTACAACTTGATCTTACGCTATTTTAAGACGAAAAAAAATTAGCACTAAGAGTCGAAGATCTGTCGTTTGTTGAATTTAGTTGCCTTTGTTACGCAATTCATAGAATCATACAAAGTACTAAGTTTAAGAGTCGACGATCCATTGCTATGCTTTTTGAATTTTGAATTTTTAATAAGTCCCGAGCAACTTCGGGTACAATCCGCTAGTTATTAAATAAAAAAGATCGAATTTCCGACATTTTCGACAAAACATTGTTTTACAATCAAATTCATACACAACGATTACGCTCGAATCATACACAAAACTAGACATTATACAAAAAAAAAAAAAAAACTAGTTAATCCGTTTCGCAAATAGACTTATCCACGGTGAAAGCTTCCACATTGCAGCACAACACGAACGAAAAAACTCGAAATTTGGCACGCGGACCGAACGTTTCGCTATCGCTGAAACGGTCCGTTTAGATTTTCGAGTGCAACTAATTTTCCGGCTTATTTCCCGCGCCGGACTCGTCCGTTTTCGGACTTTCCGACCCTCGGACCTTACGAGCCCTTTCGAGTTCGAAGTTCGCGATATTTCGGACTCGAAGTTCCGGCCGAGACGGATTCGATTGAATATGGCGGCATAAATTCGTCGTTTCCTGGCTCGGGTCGTTCTATTGACGAGCCATTGCTGCTCGCCGATTGTCTTTAATGTGTCCTATGCGAGGTTCAAATTTGTTTTGTTTGAATTCGTCGTCGGGTTTCTCAATTGGTTTTTATGACGATTGGCGTTTAGAATCGGATTTGAGATGCATTGAAAGTGATCGAATTTTTTTTGTTTGTAGACAAATGTATTCGATTCGAATATTTTTTAGTTTTCGTATTTTATTTATCTCCGTTTCACCCTTTGAATTGTGTGTTGTTTTCGTTAGGAACAACATGGTATTTCAGCGCACGTCGATTCAAAAAACAAAAACATCACGAGACAATAGAAAAATTATTCATTGTATTCGAAAATGTTTGAAAAACATCGTCGTTCGTTCGATCTTATTCAATTTCATCGACACTGTCTTGAAAAACGTTTCTTTTGCGTAGAAATTTGAAGAATTTAAATACGCCTAATTAATTAAAAAAAAAAAACAGGAAATCGATTTCGTTTCATTTTCGACGCTTAAACCCCCTTTGTGTTTACAAAAGCACGATTTCGACAAACGAGCACAAAAAAAAACCACCGTATCGGATATCAAAGTTACCGAAAGCCGAATCAAAGACGTCACGAATCGGTGACGACGATGATGATGAAGACTCCCGAGTCTTCGGAGTCCTATTTCTGGTAGGCGGGGGCGCACCAGACACCGTCTAGACGCCGGTTCGCCTTTTCAGCTGAAACTCTGCCAAATATTCCGGTGCCCGAATGTCTCTTTGCTCTTCCGTGTGCCTGTCGAGGATGGCCGTTTGAACAAGTGGTCGCTGACTTTTCGCGGTTTTTTTTTTTTTGGCGAATTTTGTTGGTTTTGGGTTGTTTGAGTTCTTTTTCCGGTGTTTGGAAGAATGTTTGAGTTGTGTGGTTTTTTTTTGTTTAGGAATTTCGTTTGATTAGTTAAATGTGTTAAAGAAATGTGATTTATTTAGATTTTTTTTTCTATTTCGCTTATATTATGATTTTATAAATCGATCGCTTTGTTCTCTTGTTTATGATTGTCATCGTTCAATATGAATCGATCGTATATGATTCACGCACAGTACATGTCAGCGATCCTTTTATTGATAAATATTTACTATTTGCTTGTTTACCGATTACATATTTGGATTTACTCGCGCGAAGATCAACGATATACTACAACTCTATTGCTTCGTCGCATATGGACAAAGCGCGGGAAATCTCCCTTTATTACATTCGTACACGATCGTTTCGCCGCCATTAACTATTAAGAATCACAGTTATACGAAAACGCATCAAGCGCAAATCATATCGCATCAAAATCGGCGGAGCCTTTAACGTCTTCTTCCGCGACGACATATTTTATCGGCGCCGAAAGGGCTTCGTCGTAAACTCATTTACGACCAATAATCCGCCATATTTTATACGACTGAAACGTAAGCGTGTTTCGGAAATGTCGGGATGTAGATGCAAAAGTCCATATTGATTTTCCATCGCTTCATTTGCAGACTTGTTCACTTCTTCGTCGCGGAATCCACCCCCGATGACTTCCTCGTGCACTCTTACATAGTTTTGAATGCGTTTGCGCCCCTATTCTGTGGGGGAGGGTGCGTTTGTTTTCGACTCGACGGCTCTGGTTCCAGACAGGGGTGGATCTATATTTTTTTTCGAGCCGCCCGGTTCGGCTGTAAAACCGAGATAAAAACCGCAAAAATTGAATTCAAAGAACGCTTTTTATTGCCGGTTTTGAATGGGGTCTGTGAGGGAGGCGATAGTTGTTTCTTTTTTAATTCGTTTTTCGAACGGTTCGTAACGATTATTGTCGGGTTTTACGTCGGCGCCGGCGGAATTTTGGGTTTTGATGATTTTTTTGTTCCGCTATTAAAACGCGGTCTCTTATTTTGTAATGTCGAGTGAATCTATGTGTCTTATTTGCTGTGTAAGTACTATTTATTCTTCCCTATTTCGTTCGTCCCCTCCGAACTTGCAAAAGGGAGAGCAGTTTAATACGTTGCTTGGTTGATTGATGCTATTTATTGTTTGATTTTAATTTCGATTCTTTTTATTAGGTTTCATACTATTCAATTACGCTCGACAGCTCGAAGCTATAAAAAAGCGTTCTTATACCGATCGTGTGAACATTTGAGATCGTTTCTATTCCGTCAACATCTTATTGAACCTGTATTGCCATTTTAGTCGCCAATGACTAACGTCGAACGACGTTTGTGAGAATAGGGGCATGGTCACTTATGGACGGGTCAAATGCTCTTGTTTTTTGCGAAACATCTTTTGACATCAACACGCAATGTCTGTCTGAATATTCCCAAAGAAAGTATATTGTATATATTTTTTTCATTTCACATTCGCATGCCATATAAGCTTTTTTCTATAGAATTCCCATCTCGACGCGCTGTTTCAATATATTTTCACGATACATATCAATATACGTCGCACAATCTTCAGCGCACACGCGTACAAGAACCATCAAAGAAAATAATACGCACTTAAAACATCGATTCAACAAGCACACAAGCGGCTTACGAAAAAAGAGAATATTTGCCAAACATAAAGCCGCGTCTACACACCGTTCCCCCATCGTTCAGGAAGCATTTACGAGTACAGTGGATTAACTGTAAACACGTTCCGCCGCCCTTTTTCCACCTCGCCACCCCTCGGGAGCGTCGTAGCGATTCGCAAGTCGGCAGCTGATGCCTGCTCCTCCCCAGGAGAGGCCACCCTAGTGCTGGTCCTCCTCCTGGTGCAGGCCCAGACGTGTGCCTCGTTCGCAGGAAGCGTATGGCATATCGATCGGCCTAGACAGGGGCGGGTTCTCTCCCGTGTGTTGTGGTAAAGATGTCGAATGCGATTCTGCTAGGGGGGAAAAGTTTGACCTTTTCGGGGGGTGGTCGTTGCTCACCTGTGGACAGGATATTAAAGCGGTTGTCGATAGGAAATTGCGCGGTTTGACGTTGTCAATTATTTCCGTTGCTGTTTATGTATATGGTTTTTCATTAGAGGTGTTTTTTTATTGTGTGCGATCATGGTATTGTCGAGTCGCTCGTCCGAGTCGCGATAAAACTCTAATGTACGGCGTCGTAAACTGTTTTCATTTTTATGCGGAAAAGTCGTTACGAGCGCACTATCGCCAACGGGTGATTAATGTCGAACGTTAATTTCGAAAAGTGTCGTCGAGATCCTCTTCGTGTCGAATAATCGTCGGAATATCTGTCAGGCAGGAGCACTTCGAAGACATGCCCGATATTGCGCTTTATTAACCTTCGAGCGGGCGCGTTGTCGCAAAATTTATGACGAATACGCATTATCGCTTCTCCCACTTTTACCATTGTGTCACCGGCATCGAAATCCGAGCTATTCCAGGATCAGTGTCTCTCCGATCTATAGACGTACCGGGTGTGCTTAGAAGTTTTTGTTATTCATTGATATTTGGGTATTCCCGTATGAATCCCTTCAAAACGCGGTGTTTGTAGGTCATATGCACTGGAAAAAAAAGAAGATACTCAGCAGTGATACCCAGATATTCATTTACATCAGTGAAGTGTTGCCGTTGCCAGTCCTTTACTTGCAAAAACCATTCTGCAGTTGAGGTGGTTTGCAACAATTATAAGGATGAGAATATTGATTCTGACTAATAGGTCGATAAAATCTTTTGTGTTTGTTGAAACAAGTGTTGCTTCGTTTTTTTTTGCTTAGAAAGTCAAATTTATTTTTTTAAAAGTACTGTAATTTATCATTTTTCATAACATAAAAGCAATTCCCTAACATTTATATAAAGAAAACACTAATTAAATGGAAAAACTTAATAACATAAAATTTATGACACGCGCCCGCTCGAAGGAAACAAATTTCTTCACAACAACAAATTCGCGCGAATTTGAACAACCGTCGCGAAGTTTCGAAGCGCTCGCACATCCGACTAACTTTCGAAAGTTCGAAATTGCTTTCGGAACGAAGTCCGAGCCCCGATATGCGCATTAATTCAACAAACGTTCACGAAACATTAAACCGCACACGCAAAGAGCATCAGTGTCCGTTCCTAACCCGACCGTTCGAATGAACATTTCGAGCGGAGGACGTAGGACCGTTTGAATATTTTAATTCGGCGTTTAAAGAATTAACGACGGCTCCATTAGGCGTCCGTTGTCCGACGTCCTGGATGTAGGCGATTGGGTCTTGTTTTGACGGTGGGTGGGTGGTTTAGGGGGTGGTGCTTTGCACCGGGTTTATCTCTCACCTTGCACGCTCCGTAATTTCTTCGGTCGCACCCCGTTGTGGGGTAAGCCTAATTTATTTCTTCTCATATACATAATGCCTATTTGGTCGGATATCGCTTCGTTTATGTTGGGTTTCTTGAAATTTTCTTTGCTGTGTATCGTTGCGGAATTAGTTTTTCATTCGTTTGTCCTGCCATCTTTTATCGAAATTTCGAAGTGTAAAGGAAGCGTAATCGGATATTGACGAGCAAAGTCGGACATATTTGAGGACGCCACATTAGTGTTCGCGGTCGGTCGAGTGTTAATATTGAATTTATTCGGTGTGTTAATATGTATTTTTTGAGTTGAAACACTAAATATTTCTTTGTAGGATAACCATACGTTCCGTTTTGGTCGAGACAACCTTGTATTTTATAATTTGGGTTTTTGTAAAATTGATTTATTTGTTCCGTTTTGACGGGTCTACTGATGAACAATAAAAAAACGACGTTTTTATATTCTATCTTTTTATTTGATTTTTGAAAATTTCGCTTGAATGACACGATTTGAAAATGCTTAAATTATTTCTCGCCATATTCATATTGTATTGTAAAGTTCTTACCTTTGTATATCGAACGTGTCGCCTGTGCGATGGCCAAAATATGATTGAATTTGTTTGAAAATGTATTGCTTTTATATAGTTTATAAATAATTATTGCATTAAAAAATTTATGTCCATCGAAATATTATTGTATATCGATTGTCTAATCATGTATTGATTAATTTGAGGAAGTTTATCAAATGTATTTATTCTAACTGTAGACCCCTTAGAGTTTATACTTTCCTATGATTTGATCTATCACCGCCGACTTAATTAAATTAAAAAAAACAACGGAATATTTTAACTTTCCGCATTTTTTTAATAATTTCATACACACGATTCTAATTTATCTTATTTTCGGAAAACGTGCCTACCTTACCCCGCGGAAATATTTTCATTTACGCTTTATTTTCTTCCTGGTTTTTTTTTATCCAATCTCCCGTTGCGTCTTTATTATTATTGCGCCTTATATAATACATTTGTATATGGGTAACTTTGTTTTCCGTGCGTCGCGTGCTTTCAGGAAATTTCTAAATATACACGATTTTACGCGAAAGAAAATAAAATGATATCGCCCGTGCGGGGCGCAGACGTTCGGGAATCTGTCACGGGAATACCCGGGAAAAATAAATAAATCGTCCGCTCACGTGATATTAGATTTTGTATACAGCACACACACACACAGGAGGAAATAATCTCACGAAATAACATAATAGGGCGGCTCGTGGCACCTGCGTGCCTTGTAAACGGAAAGTTCTCGAATCAAGAAGGTGGCAATTTGAATTATTAGAGGACGCTGCTTTCTCGGGTCGTTGAAATAGCTTTAAGATCGACCGACGTGTTAAGTGTGCTTTATTATGTCCTCGAGTTCTGTAGGTGAAGAGTGGCAAACTTCGGCTTTTGGCAAATACGCCCCTTCGAATTTGTACGTCGTTCAAATTCGGCACAACATAAAAGATCTATTTCGTTTCGATTGACCTGCGAAAGGATTTTGTATAGTCGTACAGATCGATCGGATCCTTTTTTTTCCACGCACGTATAATTTTAAATAGTAGCCGAGGGTTGACGTTTATTCGATAATATCGTTATGAATATAATTTCGTTGAATTTGAAAAGGGAAAAGTAGGGATACGAAAGGAGAATCTATTATATCATAGTATGTTGAGTTTGTAAATCGTCGTTTCACGTGGTTCGACGTGTTAAAGCTAATAAGCATCGGGACGATTCTTCAACGTCAAATGGCTCCGGTGTTCGTGATATATGATGTATCACTCTAGTTTGAATATTTCGTGTTTATGGTGTAAATATTTTCATTTGTCGTTATCGTGCAGGTTTTCGGTTGTTTGTTTTGGTCTTTTCGATAAAAAAAAAATAATCGATTTTCAATACAAATTGATTAAATTTATCATAATACATCAAAGAGCTTGTCGTCAAATCTTGTTCTATATTTGTTTGATTTATAAACATTTAATACTGCATTTAACAGTCGATAGATATTGTTTTATCGATTATTTTTAACTGTTAAAGATAGCGTCAATCTCGTATCGTTTTCGATAAGTATTCAACGCAACTGCGGAAATAATTCGTCATGTCTGTAGCGTTCCAATATTGCTTTTTGTCATTGGACGATTATGAGTTTGATTGAACGTAATCGTTTGTTCGACGATCAATTCTAAAGACGTCTCGCCCGTATGATACTCGTATTTTATTCGACGAACATTTTATTGGCGGTGATTTTGTCTGTATAAAAATATATTTTCGATTCCACGGCGATGACTTTATTCAAATCTGGATTTATAAAAAATAATCGTAGTTTGTTGTGTTTGGCTATAACTCAAAAACCGCTTGACCGATTTGTATATTTATTTTTTTCTTTTGTTCTCTTAACTAAGGGGTGGTTTATGAAGAAAAATAATAGGGGAATTCCCGAAGAAAAGCTAAAAAATGATGAAAATTGACGGTGCACTCCGCAATCCGGCCGACAGTTGTGTTGTGTAGATTGAATGCAATCAGGGGCATTTTGTTTTCTAAATAATGTGTGTCCAAATGTGTTTTAGAAATCAAAAAAATAGTTAAATTAATTAATTTAACAACAATGCAACAATTTGAATGCAATCGGTACACCGGTGTGTGCAGAACGCATGTTCACAACGGGAACCGGAAACTGGTTTGTGCAGAACGCCTGAAGATAACGGGAACAACGGGCGCCATTTTAAGATGAAAAAAATCCAGTATTTAGAGTCAAAGATCTATCGTTTGTTGACGACACATATGCTAATATATGCGAAATTGACGGGACGAATGTAAGACACAACAAAAACGGGACAGTCCCGGCAAAAACGGAACGTACGGTCAGCTTAGTTTTAGCGAGACTAACGAACAGCGATTGTAGGTGATACGAAATACACCGAGTCAGCTAGTTTTTAATATAAATAGTTGATTTCGTTACATCATACTATTAAAGGGTTTAAAACGGTATATTCGAAACGCGATACGTGCTTAAAAATCAACACGTGCACGCAAATGATTTTCATCATGCGAATTTCGCACACTTTCATTCCTATTATTTCTGTACTTCCGGGGAAAAAATAACACTCATAAATCTTGGACACACGTGCGACACTCATCTGCGACAATGCATGCGCGAAGTTTTTCCGCACCCAAAGAAAACAAACGGCCGCAAATTCGTAAATATTCATGTTTTTTTTTTTATTTCTCTGCTATCATATTTTAGTTTTGTGTATTTTTCGATATGACGACGCAGGATATGCAAAAAATTCTTTGCGCACTTATTGTGTTGTATGCGCATGCAAATAGTTTTTGTGCAAATGTTTGATCGGTCTGTTTGACGTCCTCGTTCGAGAGGTTCCTTTCTTCTTTTCGCGATCGATAAGAAATGAATGTCTTGCGTGTGTATGCACAGGTATTCATATCCTGTAGAATTGAATCCTGGCAAGAGATACGAGTATGTAAGTCTAGTCTTTTGTGTCTCTTATGAATCTATGCGCATTTTGCTGATAAGAGACGTTTTTTTATGTCTGCGATCGAGTTCAACGCTTGAATCGAATAACTAGTACAGATAAGCTTTATATATTATCTCAATAGTTTGCGATTAAATTGTAATAGGTACATATTAATTTCAGAGATAAATTGAATCTCATATATAGGGTCATTAGGGGGGTCTCGAAATTTGTTAAGTTATAGCAGTCGTGTTTGAAAGTGAAATCTGTCAAATTCGCTGTCAATTTTTGTGTACGGCAAATCGCGATGGTTATAGCGTTGAACAACGTATACAAATCATCAAATTTTATTGCACATTTTAAAATCGAGCGTCCCTATCGAAACACCCATACACGATGCGATTTTTTTCAAATGAACTCATTTCCACACAAGTTAACGACCGGACTGCACCTCGATCCGAGCACAAATTCAACAATAGCAACATCCGATCACAATCCTACCAATCCGCAGCGGATTCGATACGAAAATTTCGCATAACTCCCCCCCAACTTTTCGAACCCGTTCGAATTTTCATAACGACTCCGATCGTACGAAAGCGATTACGGCCCGGCTGATTAACTCGTTATAATAAATTCGGCCGATAGCAAACGGCTAACGAATAATTGCATCGGGACGATAACGACCCAAGTTTTCGTAATCAAACAGCAATCAATTTCGTCCTTAGCCCGTTAAATACACTCGCACGCACAATTGTCCCCGCGAGGGACACACGTCGGAGGGCACATATATATTTTAACCCTTTGGAAGGTGGGTTTCCCGCGCATACATATTTCACGCGGACGATAAAGAATCGAACGGCCCTTAGTGGGTCAAAGGAAAATTCCGGGGGTTGAAATTGTTCGTGGTGGTAATTGTAATGCAGTGCGAATGTGGGGCGATCTTGATTGCGCGCCCGTTCGGTCATTACGACGTTTTCGCGATTACATCTCATTCGATATTATAAACGTACATGATCTCGATATATTACACAATGCATACGAAATGTTGTTTTTTTATGTTTAGGTTCGGTTTTTTTCTTTGTTCGTATGGTGGGTTTGTGGTTCGTTTCGTATGAAGTTTGTTGGGTTCGATTTGAATGTGCGGTCTGTGTATGTTCGGTGCTGGACAAGGTACCGCGTTTCTCCGAAAATAAGTCCTGCTATGATTTTAAAGGATGGTTTTTATAAGACCTAGTGCAGTTTTCGAGTGTAAAATTAATATAAGACCGGGTCTTATTTTCGGGGAAACACGGTATTTTTTATATATATATTTTAATTTAAGGAAGAGGTGTATCATCGCTTATTCTTTTAGTGAATTCGTTATATTTGATAAGGTTTGGTCAATGAGTATATACGTATACAGGCGGGAAATTGTGTATGTTCGTCTTTTGACGCTTTGACGACTAATGGTAATACCATAAAACCACCTTTTGTATGTTAAATAAATAAAAAAAAATGGGCTGCGTAAAGGGTTAAAGCTTCCATGTTTTACAAAAAGCTGTTTTTAATATTCAACCATACATAAAACATTATTACGAAAAATAATCATATTTTCGATATTTCAAATACTAAAAAATTTCTTTTTGATGTCGATGTCACAGTTCAAGTGTTCACTTTTGTTTGTTTACACCCATACTAGTTTGTTTATACCCAAACTATCGATTTTAGTTTGAATGTCAACTATAAAATTTTACTTACATATAATTGCGTCTAAACTAAAAACAGATGTCATAAGTATCATGCTTGGGTTAGCGTTTTAGCTTGAGTTGTGAAAGTGTGTTCAAAACAAACTCGAAGTTCAAACTGACACGACGGGTAGACACTACGCGTATTTCTCGATTATTAGTTAACATACCAATTTCCATCTTATTGATATTTAGCATAAAAGCGTAATTTGATTGCAAACAATTTAAATTGTCGTACCTCCCTAACAATTGGAGAGCTTTTTTAAAGGTGTAGAAATAGACTAGTTTGTTCGTGCATAAACGAAGTGGACTCTCAAACCGTAACATCGATATATTGCACAACTTCACCGACTCACAAATCGATCACTTCCAACAACAAAAAAACCTAAAACCCAAACTAGCCCAATTCCATCCCCTCATCCTTTTTTATAGACGCGCCTAACGGGAAATCACACAACATCCCCCGTCCGGATCGCCCCAATTTAATCATCTAAGCTCCATGAATCACCGCCGTTTCCGATTAGAAAGGCTTCGACGCCGCCGAGCACACAACACGAAACGATCACCGACGGGCCTGTCCCGGGACGGGTCGCGTCCGCAGCCTAATCCCGTATCGTTAGCTGCGTTTATGAGCGCGTGGGCACGCGCGTCCCGGAGATTTATCCGTTGTCGTCCCGCACGCCCACCGCTGAGGGATGGTCGCATCCATCAGTCCCGGTCCCGTGTCCCGTCGGCGTAGTGCGCCGTTGTCGTCCCGTGCATTTGCGCTTCCGCACACGATATGTCCCGTTTTCGGGTCTCGACGGAATTCTGTGTGTTTTTGTCTTGAAAATTTATTTCCGAAGGCTCAATTCGAAGGCTAGAATTGGTTTTTTTTTTTAGATAATAAAGTTTTTTCTATTGGGCAATTTTATATTGAAAACTTCATATACAGTGTTTTTCCAACTATCAAAAGACGAAAAATTAAATGGTCAGAATTTTATTCAAAAACGGTCAGGATAAAATTTGGTTAGGTTAAGGTTCCTAATATTATTCTGACCATTTAATATAAATTCTGACGAACTCAATTAAAATTATGACCATTTAAATAGGCCTATCAAAATAAGCCCCATTACGATTTTTTGATTCAAAAATACGTCTTATTGACAAGCAAACTAAAGATCTGGTCGCAAGCGAGGCGTCTTTTCTTGTTAATCAATCAGAAAATCACATTATCAATCAATCAAAAATTTACTTTGCGACGGTAACAAACTTACTATCGCTAAAAGAATTCAAAGAGTCAAACCGTTGGTTAAACGGATTTCTTCAGAGGCAGAAATTGTCTCTAAGAAAATCGACATTATTCAAATTAGATGATACTTTGATAATCAAACGTGCACTTACATTTAAATTTTTTGTTCGAAATACGATCTTTGCTCCATAATTGCAATGGACGAAACTGCTGTGTTTATGAGTAATGTATCTCAAAATCAAACAATAATCGACCAGAATAATGCCACATCAATTTAAAATTTCCTAATATAATATACAGTAAACTCTCATATAGTTGGAAAAACACGGTACATACTTTGTAATATCCAAATAAATATCTCTATATGTAACACTCAATACGATAAAAAGCAAACTGTTAAAATTTCTGGGATTTAATTGGAAAATTGATTTTTAAATTGTATGTTTTATTTCGAACGATTTTTCGAAACGCGATATAACGGCTACACATTAGTTTATTTATATTCGGTTAAATGACGGATTTAATTAGATCGGCCCAGTTATTTTATGATCTGATGAGTAATTCATTGTCGTGTGTATTTTAATATAATATCATGTCCGTTTTCAGGATGTGATGTTTAAATGAATTTTTAGCTTTTTCGCACGTATATAAGACAAAGATAACTCTCAAAAGTTTACATTATGAAAATGCCATTTATTTATCTAGCTACTGTGCCATATGTTGCTTTACTTTAGTAATCAGCGAGAATTTATGTATACAAACAAGACTCAAATGTTAATTGAAACGTGCAGAAAATCATATTATTATTTCTGTTCATATAACTTTTTAAAAACTGCTTAAAATATTCAATCATCTCGAAAATATATATCTTAAACGATCTTAAGACACACAAAACTTATCGCATCGAAAACATCCGATAACAAAAACAAGCATACAAACAAATTACCTAATCTTTCGGCGCCATCGTTTAAAATATTCCGCATACATTACACTTTATCAGAAAGAAAACAATCGCGACCAACCTCCGCGTTTACGATCCCGAAACATACTCGGACCGTCCCCAATAAAAAGGCAAACGAACGAAATAAAACGTTAACGCGAACGCGCGCTCCGTACACGTTACGTGTAATCGCGCGCTTTCATCTTTCATTTCGTCGCTTCGTTTTAACGAGAGACGACTCCCGAGACCGCACTATCTCATGACACCTCTTCGTTTTGCTTTATTTTCTTGTCCAGAGTCCTTTCGGTCGTTTACGGTTGAGGTCTTGAGAGTGGTTGATGCCTGTCGTTGGGAGTGTTTTGAGTTTTTGTATATGTTATGGTTTTAGTGTATACTTCGTTTGTGAACGAACAAACTAGTCTGTTTGTACATCTTCAAAGCAGCTCTAGTTCAATTGTTAGTGTAGTACGACAATTTAAGTTGTTTGTACTCAGATAACGCTCTTATGCTAAATATCAATAAGGTGGAAATTGGTATGTCAAGTAATGATCGAGAAATACGCGTAGTGTCTACCCGTCATGTCAGTTTGAACTTCGAGAGTTTGTTTTGAACACGTTTTGACAGCTCAAGCCAAAACGATAACCAACCTAACCCAAGCATCATACTTATGACGTTGGTTTTTAGTTCAGACGCAATTATATGTTGGTAAAATTTGACAGTTGATATTCAAACTAAAATCGATAGTTTGGGTATGCCCAAACTCGTATGGGTATAAACAAACAAAAGAGTACACTAGAACTGTGACATTGATACCGTACTTTTTATCGATTGACTCCTATCTTCAACACGATCTCTTGATTCTTTTAATCTCTCTGATATTTTGATATGGATCCGCATTATGGCCGGTAATATGCCATCATTTATCAGTTAATGAAAAATCCCCAGATCTGAATTTTGAAAACCACAATTTAGTAATTGTAACTTAAATTACATCTTTATTGTACACATCACAATTATTTTCGGCTGCTGCATTCGCGTTGTTATTTTTACAAAATTTGTATATAGAAAAATGTCATAAATGCACATTATTATTATTAGACATTCCAAAAATTTCTACGGGCTATTTACTGTTCATTGGCTAAACCAAAACTTAACAAATACTGAAAAGGTACGCTGTGTACGCATAAACTTTTAGAGGTTGACTTATTCATATAATATCAGAGTATAAATAAAAAAATTAAAAAAGTTTGTAAATTTTAATTATATTTCAATTTTAATTATTTTTATAATTACTTTTTCACATTTCACCTCGCTCCAGAAATATAAGGTGACTATATTTTTACTAATCGAAAGTGAAATAATACGTAACCGTAATACGAAAAAGTGATAGACCGTACAGAAATGGCTGAAACGTGACCTTTCATTGAAAATAAGTTCGGTCTTTAAAATATCTTTAATTTCATAACAAGGGAAAATTTTTAATTGGATATACGAAGTTTGAATACGCAAATAATTTTTTTTTAATTCGGGCAAAAGTATTGCGTCGTTTGAAAGCAAGCATGAAAATACACATAAAATACACATAAAATTGATTATGCACATTGTTGACGACTTTTAAATGGAAACATAGCATAAAAATAATTTCAAGTTCGTATACAGAAATAAAGCAAACACGCAAATCAAATAAATGAAAAAAAATCAACAACAAAAGATTATTCTCGAATCAATCATCTAATAAGCAAACATCCAACATTCAGATCAATCAAAACCCAGAAAACCCCGACTTTTCCGAAATTTCCGACAAAGCGGAGATGACTTTTCCGATACACATCTCCCGAGATTTTTTCCACCGAACGAAACAGTATAATAAATGTCCTTTTTTTGACGAAAACTGCCGAAGGGAGAACTTCCTACTAAAGGGCGTCGAAATTTATTAGACGGAGCTTTGTAGGGCGTGTTTCGCTTTAAAAGTCGCCCCCGTGACGACTGTATGAAATAATAATGTAATATAACGTGCCCCCCGCTGGGGGGTCGCCCTTCGATAAAATATGTTATAAATAATGATCATTGCTGAGTAATTGTTCGGGAGGCTCCCTTTGAATTAGGCAATGTGTGAACGTTGCGTTTTATTCGATTCGAATTTGATTGGGCCATTTGTATTCAGTGGTGGGAATGTAATTTATGTTCGAATTATTCGATTTGAATAAGTGGAAAGTTTTGGCGATATTCATGTTAAGTTATAAGTTATAAATATGATTATTAGATTTTCGAAGTGAAATTTTTATAAAGTTGTTGAAATGAAAGGATTTTTGTGTATGAAAGTTTGATCGCTATTTGGACGATAATGGAATTGTTGTATTTAATGAAATTGATCAAAATTTTACTTGCAATGCACATAAATATCACACAATATTTTTCAAACACTTTTCATACTTCAAATTCAACTATGTGAAAGTATTAAATAATCAATGAAATTTATTACTATGAACCAACAATAGTTGATTTTTTAATTGAAATGTATTTGAAAATTGTATTTGAAATGTAACAATGTAATGATATTGTATTAGCATTATTTTAAAATGAATCCTAAATAAACAATAATCCCCCATATATAACCACGGATATCTGTCTGTCTGTCATGATGACGCTCGCGACTTTAAAACGACGCGTCGATACAATTATTTTTTTGCGGCTATAAAATTATTCTTCATGCGTATATGGTCTTTATGCATATAGACATAACGTCTATAATATCATGCTATGAAAGCATCTCTATTGACTTATGCAATACATCGATTATTACGCAGTGGAAAAAATATTTGAATCCCCTATACATGTATATAATC
>JAOXNN020000043.1:307684-327799 GCA_028571205.2 Hydropsyche betteni | reverse complement strand
AGTATCATGCTTGGGTTAGCGTTTTAGCTTGAGTTGTGAAAGTGTGTTCAAAACAAACTCGAAGTTCAAACTGACACAACGGGTAGACACTACGCGTATTTCTCGATTATTAGTTAACATACCAATTTCCACCTTATTGATATTTAGCATGAGAGCGTTATCCGAGTGCAAACAACTTGAATAGTCGTACCACACTAACAATTGAACTAGAGCTGTTTTGAAGGTGTATAAACAGACTAGTGTGTTCGTTCATAAACGAAGTGGACACTCAAACTGTGACATCTACACGTTATGTCAGTTTGAGCTTCGAGAGTTTGTTTTGTACCCTTTTTTACAACTCAAGCTAAAATGCTAACCCAAGTATGATACTAATGACATCTGTTTTTAGTTTAGACGTAATTATATGTAGGTAAAATTTGACAGTTCACATTCAAACTAAAATCGATAGTTTGGGTATATCCAAACTAATATGGATGTAAACAAAAAAAAAGTGAACACTTAAACTGTGACATATAGATGTGTCGCGTTATATGTTGTGTTTGGGATTAGTATATGGAGTTTCTATACGCATATGCAAGCCGGAAAATAATGAATCCATTACGGGCACGGACCAACAAAGGCGCATTAGGCGGGAAAGAGGTACGCCGCAAACGCGCGGACCATTATCATCATCGTCGAAAAGAAGCGAGCACCTTCGTATGAAAACTTTCCACTCGATCCTGGAACCATCCCCTTTTTGATACCCTCGTTTTAGCACTGAAACGGGGGTGCATCTCCCGTTTCGGGATTTCCATTGTTGCAGAGGTGTCCAACGTAGCTTAAATAGTAAAGAAGTAACTTAAATAATAAAAAAATATTTATTTTATAAATTTTGAATAAGTGTGATGTGTAATAGATACGATCACGTATCAATGAGTGTAGTTTCAGTATTCAACCCTACTTTTATCATTGTGAGCAGTTATTTATTATTGATTTCTGTAATATGGCATTTACAATGTTTCAAGTCTATTTTAAGCAACTCTTGTTTAATATCCACAAGAATTTAATATCTAGTGGATATTAAACGTTCCATATTTCAATTAGTTTTCTTTGTTTGCTTTTTAATAAACCATGGCTCAAGATTATATTTTATATGATTAATAATAATAACTAATAGTTAATTGTAAAAAATGTATATATGTAGTGTAATTGAATTTTGCCCCTTATCAATACGAGGTTGGCTCTCGGATAAGGTATATAGCCTCCAATATTTGATGGGGAGACCATGTCCTGCAGTGGACACAAAAAAGGGTCGACAATGATGATGATGAATTAAATTTTAAAAAGCGTAAATATTTTAAATGAAGTGGTCACCTAGTTGGCAATAGTATTTTTTTCAATAGAGCTAGGAATCACCAAACAGCGGAGATTGAAACGATTTATTGCAAGTTACAAAATTTATTAATTTTATTGTCGACTCCTAATTATATTATGTATATTAATTGTTATTCATGATATAATTAATTTTAGTGATTTATAAAAAAATACGTTTTTTTTTCTCCGAGTAGACGGCATACCCACTGCGGAAAACTCTACGAGCGCAAAGGGTTAAAATTGAACAAAAAACATCGCAATCTGCGACGATAGAATGCGCGTGCTATTCATACCAAAAAAATTTCATCCCCTAAACTCACGTTTTAAACGACGACGATATTAAATCAAATTCGCATTCGAATAACTCCCAAACTATAACAATACAACTCGCATCACAAAGATCTTCAACATCCTCACCAATTTAACTATCAACTACCCGCGAAAATGGAGTTGACTACCCTCGCGTGGGCGGCTCAGGTGGGTAGACTTTACGAGATGGCCGTGTGCCGTGCGAACGTTCGTTGACGTAGCTAATTGGGGTTTCCGTTTCCCTCTCGGGGAGGCTTTAATGCCTTCGTCGCCGGGGAGGGCATGGCCGGTTTAATTTGCGATGAAACGTCCGCTTTTTATGCGTTATTGTTAATTAATCATGCGCCGACGCCGGCACGCCACTGGCCCCGAGCGCTTTTTCGGTCGTTTTGCGCTTGTGTCCTTTTGGCGGGTGCGCGTGTGTGCTTTTGTCGATCGTGCTCGTTTTTCGTATCGGAGTTGATAAGTTGTGATGTGCGTTTAGTTCGTTGGTCGGGCAGTGGGCTCGGGCCTGGTTGTCGGTTGGGTCAATTAAGAAATTAATGGTTGGAAGTATGATTTTTTTTGTTTTCGATATAGGAAAATGTTCGGTGAGATTTTATCGAGGGAAATGTGTCGTAAATGTATGTTTAGTAAAGTTTTTGTTTTGTGAAAAAATGTGCGTTGAAAAATTGTCGGTGCTTTAAATTTGGGTGCACGTAAAGTGACTATAAAGATATATATTTTTTTTATATTTATTACTAGGGCGTTGCATGTGTGTTGAGTATGCTATATTAAATGGACGAAAAATAGTATTTTTTGATTAATTAGAATTACGTGTGCATATTGATATTCATTTTTGTTTTTTTCGGGTCACGTATTTCACGCGAAAATCCCAGATGCCGCTTTTTAATTTGCGCAATCTAATTTTTCGATATTCGCAATTTTTACCGACAGTATCGTAATGCTGTTAAATTTTTTAATCTTTCCCTTTCACCTTCATTAAGATTAATGGCTTTTTGATTCGATTTACACATTTACGTCCTGTAAAATTTCTTATTTGACAAAATTATTTTTACAATTCAATTTCTCGCTGGAAACTTAACAGCTAACTAGCTTTCCTTTCAGAAAATTTCGCTTAGTATCTGTTAATTTCTGTACACGTTGTACTTTTATTTTACCGGCAACCTTGGAATAAATTTTGTTATAGTAAAATTGATTCATGTTCATTGAAATGTCGTAGCTTGAAGCTTAATCCCTTGAATAACTTCAGAATCCACTAATATTGTTCCAATCCTAGGAGAAAGTCTGTCCCTGTATCAATAGATCTGCTGCGGTGGTTCCCGTCTTTTCAGGCATTTTCTTATTTTTTCCTCGAGTGTTTTTTTTTCGTACTTTTTCTCCACGTCGCGAATATCCTGTTCGCCTTTGTCGAACTGGGGACTTTTGTTGAAAATCAACTTGTGCCACACGCAAAACGTTATTGTAAAACTTTGTTACAGAAAGCTGTGGAAAAAAGGAAAGCTCTCTTCGTAGGACTATGTAGATTTATTTTTCTGCTCGCCCCACAGAGTTTCCCCACTTATAAATATTTATTGGGAATCGAGTTGAAGTTTTTCGCAATAAAAATTTACCTTGCCAACTATGTATTTTCCATATAGATTTTTTTCTTATATTAATTTTTTTTTATATTTTTGTTTCAGGTCAGTGTCTCCTTTTTTACTCGGAGTCAATAACATCGCTGTTACGTCCCACTGAACACGTAATTCCTTCGTCCGTTCACGGTATATTTTTTCTTCGTTTGCACAAGAATTTTGCTAGCAGCGAGTAAACAAGGTTAAAAAGCTTCGAGCAAAATCGCAGTCGATTTTTTTCGTATTTTTACTCTCTTTGGTACATAAGAATGAATTAAAATTAAATTTATTCGAGCGATATTGTTAATTTATCGTAAACGCACGCTCGCTTACTTTGCGTTACGGTGACTTTTCATTTCTTGCGATCACGACACGTCCAGCATACGTTTTTCACCCCTGAAATAATACAAAATACACTCGAATAATATGAAAAACGTCAAAAAATTCTCTCCAGCTAACGTCGTAATCGTATAGCCCGCTTGATAAAAGATATACGACCGTGTTTAAAAATTCAACGTTATTTTCTTCGCATGCGGCGTACCTCGCTGATTACGGCGGGATATGTTTATTTTACACAAACTTTCCATTTAGCATTTCGACGAAATTGCCATTCGAAACGTGAAAGAAAAACGTATTATTTAATTAAAGCGAAATTTTGATAAATTTTCGCAATTTAAACGAAAATCGGGCGATATTTCATGGTTTTGATGTTTTTTCGATCGGCGCCCAGGTGCGGTGGTCACATGTCGCGCCCGGCGTCCAACGTGTTAACACAATAAATCCAACGGTCTCTCGAGCGCGCTTTTGATTTATCCGAATTCGAAATTATAGACTGGTTTTGATTAATGCGTTTGTCGCGCATAATCGAAAGGACCCCATTACGTCGCGTTGCGGACCTTTCAATTTTGTATGGTGATTTTTTTTTTTAGTGTACGCCCGCATTTGTATTTCTCGTACATTAGCCGAATGCGATTATTCATAATGTACGTTGTGGAAAAGTTTTCCGGATGCGGTGTAATGGTGATCGAATCCGCGTCGTAAACAATGAAGCTTTTATCGGTTTTGTAATTGATTTTTATTATTGCGTTTCCTTTGTGTAATAACTGAGTTTTTCAATTTTTCATTATTGTACGATATAATTTTTATGAAAATGACTCGGCAACTTTTCGTTAGAAAGACTATCGATTAAAGTTATAGTTTGTAAACGATAAGTACCTTTGACTATGCAAATTTTTCTTATAAACAATTTATCAACGCGGATTTTTCGGTTCGATTTTTAACTCGTTAAATGTCGTGTGAAAGACACGGATTTATCTTTCGTTTTTTTTTTACCATTTCGACCGTCTTAAACTTTGAAAGACTATCTTTCAGACGGATGTGCCACTTCTTCGGGGTCTTTTAACGATTTTTTCATTATTGCAATCGCTCTCGATTCGTTTCGTACGACGACGTCCTCTCTTCCCCTTGCTCGTTTTGCAATTTTTTTCCCTTCTGTATTTCATTATATGAGGAAACTAGGTTCAAAATTCGCAATTTCCACTCGAACGATTAGAGAAACTTTATCCTAAAAAATAATTTATCTTTAAATACACCGGTTGATAGTGATAATTTAAATTGAGTTCGACCCGGTAGATATTTAATTCGAATGTAATCTGAGATGATTAAAACGATTTAATGTTTCGATATTCGATTCTTAAAAAGTTATCGATTTTTTATATGTGTCACAGTTCTAATGTAAACCTTTGTTTGTTTATACCCATACTAGTTTGAGTATAAGCAAACTATCGATTTCAGTTGGAATGTCAACTGTCAAATTTTGCCTATATATAATTGCGTCTGAACTAAAAACAGACGTCATAAGTATCACGCTTGGGTAAGGTTGGGTTAGCGTTTTAGCTTGAGTTGTGAAAAAGTTTTCAAAACAAACTCTCGAAGTTCAAACTGACACGACGTGTAGACACTACGCGTATTTCTTGATCATTAGTTGACGTACCAATTTCCATCTTATTGATATTTAGCATAAGACCGTTATCTGAGTGCAAAAATATCGTACCACATTAACAATTGGACTAGAGCTGTTTTGAAGGTGCCTAAACAGACTAGTTTGTTCGTGCACAAACGAAGTGGACCCCCAAACTGTAACATATGCACTAATTTTATCAGGAAAGTTTTTTATTTTATATATTAATGATTATGAATTGTTGATTTCGGTTCTACACGCCTCACTTGTCTATCTCGTACTGAATTGTATGTATGTATGTTAGTGTGAGTCGATCGCGTGAAAAATGGCAAATAATCGAATCAGATATGGGCGTTATGTACTTGTATAGGAGTGGCGAGATGGCTTTTCGAAATTGGAAACGTCAAATGTGTCGATTGATTCGATTTTTATTGCGCATTATTAAACCTAGCCAAATATTTTCCTGCGGAATTGCACATCGATATTTTCGCGTCGGTTGATCGATACGATTAATCGGCAATCGCGCACATTTCACACGTCACATTTGCATATAATACGAAAATAGGACATTATCCGACTACTTACGATTGTTTATACATTCATGATAACTATTACTCACAATTATAATCTCATCAATCATCGATCGTCGTTAGCGTCAATCGATCTGTTTTCCCGGTATAATGTGCGTGTTTGCATCGCGAATGTATCGATACGGAATCCCACTCGAATAATAATGTGTATCGGAATAACTGCCGTTACATAATCAGCGTATAAATATTAATAACACAGATAGTAATTAACGCGCATTAGTTTCAGCAGCCCTCAAAATATCGAAATAATATTTTTCGTGGACGGAATTCGAAATGCGCGCCGAATGGGCTTTTACGCTCCGTATATTAATGGTATCGTCTTCAGACCGTGGATAATAATGGTATTAACGTGTATTATATATATTATACCATTTAGGGGAAGTCCTGGTCGAAGGACTCTCGACAATGGACATGATTTCGGACAATGATTCTTTGGTGGGTTACAATAATCCCGATATCTGATCATTCGTCTTTGATTAATGTCGGAATTTTAATTGAATTTATTTTTATACTGCGAAGTGGTACTTCAAATTATAGGTCATCAAATACAATGTAATCTTAGATATTTTTTAGGTGTTGTTTGACGAGCAAATGTCGATGTCGCTAATACGAAGACAAAGTCACGCAAGTATTGACAGAAAAATTTCTCCGCTTAAGTTTTACATTTTACAGTTTGCTGAAGGACTTAACACAATGTATGAAACGATCGTCGTTAATTTTATGTACAATCGAAACGTCATTTTATGCGTTCGTTCGACAAAAGAGGCGCCAGACCACTCGTGAACGATTTTATCGCACAATCAAACGAAATTAATACACACGAGAATTTTTCAGCATTATCAAACGCATTATTCGTTGTTTTTCCGACGGGAGTCTCTCCCCTTTTCTCCCGGATATAAACTCTAGTATAGTACAGTGGTGTATGAGCGCGATAATATGTAAACGGCGAAAATCGACGTAAAAAATGCGCACTTTTCGCGGTCGGCGAAAATTTCAGACCGTTCGTTTCGCTAAATATTTTTTCATAAAGGCTCCGTATAAAATTATACGCGTTTTTCGGCGATATCGCTGATCTCTTCGGTGCGTTCGTTGCTTTTTATATATATATTATATGTGTGTGTGTATGGAAATTTGTGTTTTTTTCCTCTGTGGCGGTTTCGTAGTTGACGTTCGGTGGTTAGTGTTTCCGATATGCAAATTCGCAAATGTATCTGTAATCATTTGATATTTTGGAAACTTTTGTGGGATCGGGATGTAGGCTGCGCAATTTCGGTGTGTTAATATGTAGTTTTGTATGTTTTTATTAGTGTTATTTTTTTTATCGATTCGATGTATCGTTTTTATCGTCAATTGCTAATGTCAATAACTATCGGGTTTACGTAAACGTTAACTTTTTAATTGAATGTTATCGTTATTGAAAAATTATATTGAACTAAATAATGTATTTCTTTCCTCGTTTATTTTCCGGGAAAATATTTTTGTTTATTATTTGATTTATTTACTCATTTTAACTTTCGATAAACTTTTAAGTAGCCGACTTGAAGTTTGCTATGTTCACAATTTCGATCAAATAATTTTGTAAAAGTTCATAAAATAAAAATACAAGAATTAATTCTTCAAATTTCTCAATGTATATTTTATTTTTTTTTATATCTTAATCAAATCGCTTCGGTAATTTCATTAAAATATATTGTTTCCAAAATGTGTCGATTGCTGTAAAAAGATTGAATTTCCCTCTTAAATTTTTATACATCTTTGATAATGCGATAATATCGTATTTCAATAAAAAGCGAACGGACACCCTATCCATAAAATTTCAAAGAAATCCAAACCGATCCACTCTACACCGTCAAACGAAAATAAATTTTCACTTTCCAAAATACATTATTCAAACGCGCAACGATACAACAATAAGACATACACTTACCCCTACCGCGAATTCGCAAACACAGGATTCCACCGTCAACGCGCATCAAAGCAACCGAAATTCCTCCAGACATTCCCGATTTTTTCCACACACACACACACACACACTCGCTTTTGACGATCATAACAATAACACATTTCCGCGCGTCCTCGTCTGCTGATTTCGCGGTTCGTTTTTGTGTTTCGCGGGCTTTTCGTGGGCATGGCAACGCTCCCGCGTCCCGTCTCCTGGTTTTTCGGGTTCCGGGACTTCAATTATACGTCGCTACGGTCGGTCGGAGATGTAAATGGACCCGCGGGATGCCGAAATCGACCCTCCTCTTGGTCCTCTCGGTGGTCCTTTTGTGTGTGCGTTTTGTCCCTCGCGTATCCTGCGCCGCAGCGATTTTTAATGTTTTGTTTGCTTGGTTTATGGGCTTTTCCGATTTTGTTCTAGTCGGGTTTTCTTTGTTTTAGTTTTGGCGGTTGAGCGATTTGATTTGGGATTTTTTGGTTGTGTCAGTTGTTTTGTATATTTGCCGTTTGATTGGGGCTTAGAAAATATTTAAATATGTTATTAGAACTTTGTTTTTTTTTTAATTGAATCAAAATAAGTCTTCATCGTCATATGCAGTCCTTCGCCATTCATAACTAGATGAAGATCTCACTGATCCTTTTCCATTATTACCTATCTTGTGCAATTGTCACCAAATTTACATACCTTTTGATTTTATCCATCTATCACACACTCGGTTTTCTTTATATAAGGTCTTTCAATAGGGACGCTCAAAATTTGTTAAGTTATAGCAGCCATTTTGTTGCAAGTGATATCTGTCAAAATTGTCGTCAATTGTTTAAATCGCAAACAACTAATGCCCTCAAAGTCAACATAAAAAAACGCCATCCAGCAAATCTAGCCAGATTTATGCGACAAAGTCGTTAAAAATCTTTTTAATCTCTAAAAAATAAGCAATGTGCTTAAATATTTTATCACATTTTTATCAAATACTAAAATCCCAAATAATTCGGCTTTTTGATGATTATTATTATTGTTAAGAATTAGGTCGCAAATTGAATTTTGTAAATCCGTTCCCATCAAATTCTTTAAAAGTGACATTCATGTATGAAAAAGTATCCGAGATGTTCGATGAAATCAAATATATTAATACACATATACGACAATAATGATTTCCATTAGAATTAATCGATGATTCCTCGCACCGAAAAATGTGGCAATCAATCTACATTATAATTTCCCCGACACGATATACCGACACAATCGATCATAATTCGTACATTAATCAGCAGACCAATAAATACGAAATCGTAAACGGAATTACACAGGTTACGCGAAAATTTAGCACGACACATACAGGATATCCTGAAAGCGTTAAAAGCTCACACACTCGCTTTTTTACACGAGAAAAACGAACATATTGAATTTCACGGTAAGTCACGCAACTTTCGAGCGTGCCAAATCCTGAAAGCTCAAAAAAAAATCGGAAAAACCCGCGTTTTCACGACGCACTCACATGTATTTACACGCCGTTATAATTTACGATGTGTATATTTTTTTTTTTACGAAAGTTCTTTCGGTTTTTTGTTTGTTCGGGGGTGGAATTTCGCGCCATACGTGCGGTATCCGCATCGCGATAGATTGGCGAACCATTGTCGTCGTCCCAGTCCGTGCCTGGACTTCCTTGGCGAGGATTTGGAAGGTAGACGTGGTCCTTTGATGCTCACACTCCTCGCTTTCGGAGTACAGTCGAGCTTCGATTGTTCGATCTTGTCCTTTGTGTCGGGTTCGGTCTATTGTCGGTGTTTGATCACTGCTTCGGTTGAATGTTGGGTGATTTTGAGTTTTCGTATTTTAATCGTTTTAGGGTTGTTTATAATTATTTTGTATAATCGCTAATTTAAATTCGTGTACGGAGAGTGTTTGTAAAGTTTTGATATTAATCTCCTGTATCAACAAGAAAGATGTGCTGTTTTTATTATAGCGATTTTGGTTTGATGTTAGTTTGAGAGCTTTTGTTTTCTTTAATTTAAATTTTAAAGAGAAATATTTTTAATATGTATATATAACTTTTGTTGGAAATTTTTCATTACATGTTACGAATTGTATTTTTCAGACGCGTTTCAGCACGTTGTCAAACCACAATAACCGCAGCATTCGTATAACTGTCGTAACAAAACATAACTTTTTATTTTAATTTTTGACTTTCAAATTACTCTTGAATATGTTTCCGCTCGTTCTCATATTTTCCAGAGCTTTATATAATTTTAATATATCTCCGATTTGATTCGGAAAAAAATGGAAATGAATTCAAAGAAACCTCCATCCATCATAAAATATAATATATTTCTTTCTGTTTGTTTTTCACTTTGTGTTCCGAAAACCGAACGTAATCTGGATTTCAAATCATTTCTCGATCCATTAATAGAATAGTTTCGAGCAATTTCAAATAATTTTCAATATCTGAAAACCACAATAGATTTCATTCGCCTCACCTTCCTGCCATGTCAAAAAGGCACAAAACCGATTGCGAAACGGTCACCGTTTAACAGTAGAACATACAAATTATATGTACGATTAAATTGTAGCTGAAAGTTGTAGGCTTTCGCCATCACGTGTCATACGACAATTAGCGAGTCGTCAACTCCAAAGCGCGACTTTGTAGCGGAATATTTTGCACGGACAAAACTTTGTTCCAGCTTCGTTTCGCACCCTAAGTTCCGTTCGCTAGTGTGTGTAGGTGAATTTAATTCAAAAGTTGACTTTTGACGTTCTTCCTAATTATGACGTGTGACTAAATGGCACACGAGCGACTTACGCAAATTTTGTCGCTTCATTACTCTAATTACTCGTATTACGTTATATATTAACGTAAGGGCGTCTCGCACGTGATTGTCATTATGAAAGTTTTCTTTTGTGTGAATTTCCAGTATAAAAATCGTGTTGTGCCGAACGAGTATCAATTTTTATATCGTAATTTTATTTTCACAACAATTCAATCTATTCATATTCATTCGCATTGTATGTATTTTCAATATCAAAATACACACCATCGACCGTCAAATATGAACATTGTCGAATAGAATCAATCGTAAACATTTTCATTTCTATCGTGACAACATTTTACGTTGAAGTGTCGTTCGATAGACGGACTCGTGCAATATTGCTGAACTTCGACAACAATAACGAACGGTGATGATGCACAATCGAGCAGCTGCGCCACGTTCTATAATTTTTTTCCACTACAGATCATTGCACATAGAATTTGTTCAAATATAATTAAAAATTTCAATAGAAAACCCGTCTATGAACTCTCTCGAATTCGAACGAAAAGTTGCTCGTATTGATAACGAATTTCTATTACAGAACTGAATTGCACACTCGACAAACGCAAGCTGCATACTTGCACACGAACAAATGGGCGCCCCCACGTCTGCTGCACTCCTATCGATTACCGATGTGTCTCGTCATGTGTTTTTCCATCATTCAACCGCAAAACACACCTAAAACCATCCGACACCGAAACTTTTTCAACTCGAAATCGAATTTCGATCGTCCGAGCGACCCTTTCCTCCCGCGAAGTGTCAAGAAACGAGTCTCCGACACCTCGGCACCACGTCTCCTTCACTTTTCCTCAGCAGGCTTTCGACATAGGACGTCCTTGTCTTCGGATCCTGAGGATCAGTCCTGTTGTCCTTTTTGTGTGGCCGGACAGCGCGGCGCTTCTTCGAAATCGTTTCCTTACCATATTCGACACCGATGGTCTCTCGCTCGCTCTCGACGGTGTGCTTTTTTGGTTTTGGTGGTACGTAGCAGGTAGTTGGCGCAGCTGGGTGCTGCGGTTCCCAAAGGTTCTGAAGCGATTTGTCGTTGTTTTGTTTTTGTTTTTTTTTTTGGTTGCCCGACGTATGCTAGGTGTGAATTCTCAGCGGTGTTCCGTCGATAGGCGTTATCTTTATTTTGTTTGGCCGTTTTGAACGATCGGGGTCGTTAATTTTTTCTTGTGTCGTTTAATTTTAAACGATTTACGTTTCGGATGATTTGTGACGTTAGTTTTTTTACGATCGGAGTGTATTTACGATTGTCGCAGGTCGTGTTTGATTGTGTTTTTTTTTTTCGTTTCCTGTTGAAATTTTCAAACAGAGACGGCCTTCAGTTGATTTTACCTTTATTCGGTTATCTTTGAAACTTCAGATAACCTCAATATCGATAACGATATCGACTCTAAAATATTTTTATTCTTGAAATTTAATACCTGCCAATTTTATGAAGTGTACACGTATTACATTAGAATTTAATTATCCTTTGTGTTTCATACTAAATTTATATCGATGCGTTATTAACTTTCCATAAAATTTACAGGTCTTCGAAAATGGAAGTTTCCTTCGAAACTATCGAATTATCCTCATACCGCCAGTAAAAATATTCATTCGTTGCTCATATACGATCGAAACAAACGTACACTCCTTTTCGAAAGTACATTTTTTTTTCATCGACAAGGCATCATTCGATATTAAACAGACCTATAGTATACACACTAGCGATATTATAATGTACGAGAGAGTCGGAATTGACGCTCCGATAATGCCCCGGGGATAAGCTCTTTATTGCACCCGAGATAAGTAGTTACGCCTACCGACTTTATTACACGCGGACATAAATTACGCTAAATCGATTGTGCACTTAAACGTTCCGAAGGACTACGACAAAAGAGCGACGTTTTATTGCGGCCTTTATGTGTGTCGAGGCCCGTTTCCTCCGGGACGTATAACGCCACATAACAATAAATTATTTCATTAATATTCCCGCCGAGCGATGCGAACTGTCGCCGGTGGACGATCGAGCTTTGTTTTTGCGTTTGATCATTTTTTTTTTATTGCATTTCGCTACGCGTCCGGACCGGTTCGGTTTAATTTCTTCGCATTAACTATAAATTTCGTTCGAGATGTGCTTTTGTCGACGGCCGACCCGAGGGACGCCCACGTTCGCCTTTCCGAATGTCGAAGGTGCGTTTTGGATTGGTAAAAATATGTCGGTTCGGCAAAAAAAATCAGCATGCGGAACCGCTCGTTCTAAATTTTTCGGTGTCGTTTTGTGTATGTAAAAAAAAAAAATATTCAAATCAGGCTATTGTTCTTGGTCATTACGGGTCTTGTGTGTTTTGACACTTTTCAGATTTTCGTGTGTCGTTTTCTCGATAGATCAAATCGCGGTATAATAAATCTACATAAAAATCGAATTTCGGAACGTTTTCCGCTCGTAACGTATCTTGATATTCGAAACCACACACATGTCAACGTTCGAAACTCGAGTTTATCTCTTCGCGGATGCAAATGTACATACGAAAAGTAAACATGACATTTGCGCAAAAATTAAATGCAGCGACGTGCACGTAAACTTGCACTTCGATACCTAGTCGAACTAACAAAACAAACATTCCTCTTTCCGCATTCACGAACGACAATTTTCATAATTAAAACCGTCCATATTTTGAGAAACGGCGACACGGCAAGGACGCGCTCGAGCTTTTTTTCCTCTTTTGTATATCGTGCAGGGGCGGAATGCGCGCGCGAGCCCTTTACCGAGATTATACGATATCAAAAATAATGATATGTTTTAAAAAATTACGTAGGACGGCCCTCGGGAACGTATTACCCGTTTATTACACCTCCGCTCGCCCTCGAAACCGCACGGGTCGACCCACGGGCGTGGGGTTACTTTGCCTTTGCCCGGCGCAAACTTGAACCGCGGTCGATCTTCGAGTTTCGTGTACAGGAACGTGCCGATTTATGTGACTTTCTCGTGTATGAGGTCGCCTAATTGTTTGTCTTCGCGGGGGCGCAGAGTTGGGGTTTTTTCGTATGGGAGGGTGTTGCCGGTTTGTAAATATGAAATTGTGGGGTGAAAAATTGGATGAAATTTATAGGTTGATTCTTGCGTTTTTATGTGGGTCTTATGTTAAGTTTTAGGGTAATTTTTTTGTCGGTTGGGTTGCGTAATTGGAGTTTATTATTCGCGTGTGTGGTGGATTTTTGATGGGATTGTGTAGTCGATGAAAATTGTATTGGAATTCCTAATTTTCTATGTGAATATTTTGGATAATCGTCGCTTGCGTATTACATTTAAAAACAATTTATGTGTGATAATCATCATTATTATGTACGAGCGTTCACCATCCACTATTAGATGAAGATATCTCGAATCTTCTTTTCCTCTGACATTTCGAGCAAGTCTCATATAATTTACTCCGTACAACTTTTTGATTTCATCCGTCCATCTTACACTCGTTTTCTCTTTCTTGTTTTCTTCTACAGTCTCTTGAGTACCATTCCGACAATTCACATGTCCATCTTCCATCCATACATCTTGCCAGGCGATTAGCAGTTCACTACCATTCAAGTCTAAATAAAATAATATAATTAACTAGAAAAAATGACAAAAATTCAAAGAATCCCAATACATTTAATACATAAAAAAAAATTACTGACTCATTCAACCGTTTGCATTCCTCGTACAGATCATTTAATTTCTCACAATGAGGACAAGCATTCCTTGAAATTTAATTTATCCGAAATATAAAGGAACCCGTCGAGGATACGCTATACTCCCGCACCCACACACACGACCATTCATTTTCCAAAGGAGCATCCCTCATATCTGGAGATAAGGAGGACGATGGGTCGTGTTCGCACCCTGCAAACTCCTTCGGGATAACCCTATCAAATATAAATATCACCGGTTTACTCGACCGTATTTACCGCCCGATAGGATATTATCGGCGGGTTTTATTGCGTTCCGTACGTTCTTCGTGTGTGTGTATGTCTTTTAACATTTCTATTTGTTTAGTTTTTTTTTTGAGTGAAGTTCGTATTGGGATGTGCGGTTCGCCGGGATGATGAAAGTTTCCCGTTTTCCGGGATCTTTCTCGATTATGGGATGTTCGGTAAAATATCGCTTATGCAAATTCTAATCGAATCGCTATGTGGAGGTGTGAAATTTTCGAAAACGGTCGTTTCATAGATTTTCTCTCTAGAGGGATATATTTTCTATTGAATCGTATTTTCGTTCAATTTTCCTATCAGTTTATTTTTTATGTAAAGTGAGAAATCTACGAAAATACGTAAAGTCGATTTTTTTTTTATATTTATATATTTATATTTATATATTTCGTCTCGTTTTTATTTTGCGACACGACCGTTTTTACCTTTTAAAACCATTTCTCAAGAAACAGAAAATATAATATTTTATACGTCAAATTTGATTTATTCCCATTTACGAATCATTTTTATTATTTTTATCGGACGAAAATTGAAATTAAAAGCTTTTTCGGATTCTTTTGAACATTTTCAGCGAACCCTGAAAGAGGTACAACACCCGAACGCGCCTTCAAAAATTTCGCCATCAGAATACTAATCCGTGAAATCTCCACCGAATCCTCGAAAAATATTACCGAAAAAAATCACCAGCCTTTACTAAAAAAGAGTGTTTTTCATAAGAAACACGCTCATTATGAATATTCGTTTGAATAGAACGCACACCTGAAATTACGACCCATTCACACGACCTTTGATCGCGGTCTTCAAAAATAATAAAAAAAAAAGATAAATAAATTCAATGGTCGAAATTGACCCATTGTGAGGCGAACCTTTGTTGGGTATCCTTTGTGCCATCTTTCATCTTTATACGCGTATAATATATATATATACGCGTTTCGTCCATTTATATGTATTATTATAACCTATTATTACCTGAGCGTGAAAGAACAAAAAAATCGGTGCGTCCGTGTAAAATCGTATGATGAATGGTGTCGTTTCAGGTTCAAGGTTGGCTACCTGTCTTTTTGGGCCGTTTTTGTTTTTATCGCCGATCTGTCGTCGGTCATTACGCTTTTGTCGTTAAGTTCGGTTTATTAAGTCGCGGATGATGAACGACAAATTGATGGAACGAGTGGAACAGATGTCAGCGCGATTGTTTCGTAATCATCGCGATGACAAATGTCTTTTAATTAGTGTGTGTGATAATAAATGTATTAAAATGAAATTACTATTTATTTATGTCTCTTTATATTGTTAAGTTGCGTTTAAAAGCACTAGTTTTTATTAATTATTTAAGTTGAGTAATGCGTAGAACGATCGGTAATTGTATGCGATTGTCTATTATCGTCATGGGACAATTTCAATGTATAACTTTTATAAAATCTATATGCGTATATTTTAAATTTCATCTTATGTCGATTGCATATGATGATGATATTAAATATGGATAAAGATATCATTTCGAATTTCGCAGCAATATAAAATACTTTTAAACATTTTCGCACTTGGATGTAAATCAAAGTTGACGCGATTGTCGCGTTAGTGTCTTTTCGAGCGCAATCGTTGTTGCATACGAGATTCTTCGCAATATTAATCATGCTTTAGCAACAAAAGTTAATTTCGCGAGTGTGATTAATGGTTCGAAATTTAATTTAGAAGTAACGCAACAATTCGCCCGAATGAAAAATTGCCCGGGAATTTCAGAAAAGCTGAGCTTCTTCTCTGAGCTTTCAAATTAGAGCTTTCGGCTCATTTGTTCGACGCCCGCCCTGCATACTTGGCCTCATTATGCGATTTCGCTTTAATTGAAACCTTTTTTCTCCAATTAATATTTACAAAATTGGAAATTTAGAGTGGCTCGAAGCGGTCTTAATTGGCTCGCTTTTTCGATTTTCTTTCTTCGCGGAATTTTCTTTCGCGTAAGACTGGACTTAACGCCATTGAAAAATCGGCACTTTTCAACCTAAACACTCTCAATTTTTATAATTGGTCCGTTCACGAAGGTGTCATACATATATAAAAAAATATATTTCATTCCATATTTATAACACGTGCTGTTAAATGAATACACGTACACGCCATATACGCTTTGTTCGAGCGAGGTCTTCCATACTAAAAAGCTTTATATAGATATAAATTTTTTCCGTATATATCTAGTTTATAATCCGTTGAATTTTACATGAGATTTCGTATTATAGACACCTGCGAACGATCAAACGGAAGTAGTTCCGACGCTATTGACTTTTTTCAATATTTTCATCACATTTCCAACATCAATAAAATTTTCATTGCCCGAGATAATATTACATACAAAACGTTATGCAAAAGTCGAAACGCTAATTGCGGAAGTTCTCACAATCATAAAGGAAAAAAAGTTTATCTCGCGATCGGACTGAACGAAAATTCCTTCCACTGTTGCGTGTGGGTTTCGGCCCTTCGAAAAAATTTTTTTCGACATTTTTTGACAGATTTGGCGGTTCGTGTGCCGCCCACACAACAAATCGTAACGTCCGCAGGACACGAAAACATGTGCTCCTCATTAAGTTGATACCGCGCATACTGAAGTCGTCTATGCACAGACACATCCTAAATTACGTGTACGTGCACGTTTTGTATTATGTGAAATGTATAACGGCGGAATACACAGGGTCGGGTTTTAAATGGGTATTTTTATCCTTCACGTGTGCCACGGTACTGTATCAGGATCGAGTGTTGTGGGTGGGTTCGCACGCTTGAAATTTCTGGAAAATTTTAGTTGAACGAGTATCGTTTTTCAAAGGATTATTTTCGGTTGATGAAACCGAAACGTATCCGTGTTATATACAAAATTATTTGTTATAAAATTTCGACTTAATTCATCTATTCAGTTATTATATTATAATTAACTAGTAAATAGGCCCGATGTTAATAACATCGGGATGTGTGTGTATTTATTTTAAAGTCGATGCCCGTACCCGATTTGAATATTTAATATTTAATTAATAAAATCAAAATAATTCATTTTTTATTGTTACCATTACGAACGCGCACATATAGGTAAAGCCAGTAGTTATTAAGTATTATAATAAGCATCGTGCTATAGACGTTAACTTTATACGCATAAAGACCATACAAGCGTCATCGACACAGATACACAGAAATCCGCTATTTTATATAGGGGATTTCGAACTAGAGAAGTAATGACTATTTTCTGATCTAAAAACGGGTATCTAAAACTTCTAGTTCCCCACGGCTTGGAAAGCGCTCATCTCGAACAATATCGCATTATAATAAATGATGGTAACGACACCTCCGCCACATGCAACGACATAACGGCCAATCTGCAGCGTAATAAATGCACCTGTGTCGATCGTTCAAAAATACACCCACAACACGTGCACCACTATATATTTTCGCGCATATTATAATACATAAACCGAACTTCGGCCTGCATTCCGAATGCTAACGACCGAATTTTCGCAATCACCCTCCCGATACTTTTTACTCTATTTCTGTTTATTTTTTCCTACCTTTTTTTCAGGAGAAAGATACATAGCCTGGAGGTATACCGCGTGCACCTTACGGGCGCATTGTTGGGGGCGAATTTATGTTCGCATTGTAAAAGTTTTACAAGTGGGCTGCTCGCGGGCGTTTGTTAGCCGCTATCCGTCTGAAGAACCTTGCCGTAAGAAAGAACTGTTTTTTCGGGTGTGGGGCTGATCCCTAGGCTCGGAAGGTTAAGGGTCGTGTTTAAGGTTTTTTTAATGGTTTATTACGTGTAATTAAGGATGGGACGTTCGGTTGTAGCTTGGTTCCCCTTTTTTTGTTTGATATTTATTATGGACTAGAGAAAGTACCCGGCGTTGCTCGGGACTCGGCGTTTTAAATCAAATTATTTTTTATATGGTGATCGGTCAAACGATTTATGGGGGGGAGCATTTTTTTGTGGACCGTCTCGTTTTGGGTTCTGAGAAATATGGTTACCCTATTTTAATGATACGAAAACCTTCTCCACAAAAAAATACATATACACAACACCATGCCATCTACATGCCAATTTTGAAGGCAATCAGTCGAAGGGTGTTGGAGTGATATGGTATCAAACAAAAAATCCATTTTTATATATATAGATTAAGATGTGTATTGGGTGCGTAATTGAATTTTCAAATTTATTCAAAAATATTTAAAAAGTCATAAGAAATATTAGATATAGGGATGTCATTACCGGTAAATGACCCAAATGACAGCTCGGAAATTTACCTATAAACTTTCAATGTTAACCAGTGAATAAAAACAAATTTAAGTCTTTCGAATATTTTTGAAATGTTTTTTTTTATAAAATATTTTTTTTACTTAACCGGTAAACCGGTAATAAGAAAAAAATACCAGATTACCAATAAATAAAATTTTCAATAAATCTGTTATCCGTTTAATGGCCCATGTTCGCCAGTGGCGTTGGCAACACTGGCTTGTTGGTTGGCATTAAAATACACATTGTTTGAATCTTACCAGTTAAATCATATTTCCACTGTGTCAGATGAAATAACTATGTGGGCTAAATACAATATATTTCAACTAGTCAAAATATATTTTAAATGAGAAACACACTTCAACTGTAACATTTACAAAATATCGCCAAATTATAACTAAACCAATCAGAAAAAAATTGTAAATAAAAAAAAAACATTGAAATAAAAAAAACATTACTTTTCACACAAATTGTATCACAAAATTCAATTCGAAACAATAAATCGTCATAACAAACATAAAACGTCAACTAATCAGAAACGAATAGACACTTCATCTGAACAAACAAATCAATTAAAACGCTCGAACGTCCAATACCTCGCAAGAGAGTCGACGTTCCAAATTAACACGTTCTGGCAACGAGTTCGATTTCCCCATTTTTTTTTTCCCGCCAACCAGTCGGAAAGCGCCTGCACGGTTTGCGTTGGCAGCCCTGCGCTAAAAGCATGGGCGTGAAGTAAGTAAGTAGTACAGAGCGGGCGCTAAGAGCAAACAAATCAAAGTGAAGAAGTGTGAAGTGGCCTAAGGGGCGGAATCGCTTACCGCGAAACAAAAACCTCGACATTTTGTTGATCCTCTTAAATGGCACTGTTGCGAAACGAGCAGTGCTCTGTTTAATTGTTGGGAGTTTGTGGGTATTGTTGGTTTTTTTTTGTTGCGAAAGATTAATAAGTTGATGGGATGTGTTTTTTTTAATAACTAGCGGATAGTACCCGGCGTTGGTCGGGACTTAAATTTTTAATCAAATTATTTATTTTATTTAAATTCATTAAAACAAAATCATAAAGCAGGCCGTGTATTGTCACAATTTTTGAACGTGCAACAATTTTTTTTTATAAAGAGGCCTAAAGTTTTTTTGCGGACCGTTTTGGGTTCTGGAAAATATTTTCACTCTATTTTAATGATATTAAAACCTTCTTGACAAAAGAATAAATATACATGTCAATTTTTATAGTGATCGGTCGAACGGCCTTACGGTATTATCTATGAAACTACCTCCTCTAAAATACTGGTCAATAGGCATAAAATTATTTGATACACAGACCAA